>JAVJGG010000054.1:2542011-2564712 GCA_035590195.1 Aviceda cuculoides | reverse complement strand
CAGGGCCGGCGGGGAAGGGCCGGCGGGGACCGTACGGCGGCCGGAGGCGAGGCGGCGGGGTGCGAAACGAGCGGGCGGCAGCGAGGCCGCTCGGGGAGGGGGAGGCGGGAGTGACGGGGGTGTGGGTGTGTGTGTGTCTCTCTCCGCCGCCCCCGCGAGTCCCCTCGGCCCGTGTGGAGGCTGTGGTCCGGCGGGAGCGCTCCCCCGTGCCGGCCGGCGCAGCCCCAGCCGGCGGGATGCGCACGGCTGTCATCGCATCCCTCCTGAGAGATGTCTGCGGGAGCAAGGGCTGCAGGAAAGGGGGAAAAACCCGACCTGTCTGGATAATCTTGGAAATCAAAATGTTGTGCTTCAAAGGAGTGGCACGCGCGGTTTCCCCTCAGGGCTACGTTTGTAACGGGATTACAGCACCCAGCTCCAGTTTAAGCCCAGCCTGAGGAGGTCCCAGCCTGCGGGAAGCTGACGCTGACTCTGTAAGGTATCCAAGTGCTCTGTCACAAGGGGGTAAAGCTGTCTTTTAGCTCGAGCGAAACTGCTTGAATGTGGTTGGTGCTAGCTGTACGTGCTGTGCAGCCGCTAAAAATGGATTAGGATGTACGCGGGCAGCCTCGGGCAGGAGTCTGGCAGGGACCTGGTGTGTGCTGGTGCTGCCCTGTGCGGCTCTCCTGTACTTCCTTCCTGACCTTGTGGCAGCAGAAGAGGAGGATGAAGGGCCACCTTCAGCTGAGCATCAAGGCCAGTGGGTTAAACCATGGGGTCTATGTTTCCAGATGTTTGTAATCCTCCTATATAGCCAGGCTTGGACCCTGCTCTTGATAGCCTTTTCCGATTGCTTCCAGGGCAGTAGTAACCGAAGCTCCTCTGCTCCTGGGAGGAGTAATCAGATGAGAGAGCATTTGCTGAAACTGCCAGAAGAATATGGGTTAGGACTGCATCTCATTGCAGGGGGAGGCATACATGAGGTGCACATCAAAGCCGGACTCCAGCCTGCACAGGGAAAACTGAAGAGGAACAGCAACAGAGAGCTCAGAAATGGAGAGGAAGACCCACTCCAGAGAGCTGGACTAGTCATGCCAAGGGCCTGGGCACCTGAACCCACCACCTTTCATGCAAGAAGAGCAGGGGCGGCTGCAGCGGTTGAACACGGATGCAGCCAGTGCTCGGTGAGGTGGTCTCTGGCGAGATGGGCTGCTGACAGCCAGGGCTTCTTGTGGTCAGGGTCTCCAGTATGGAAGAATTGGAAGACAGTAGGGAAGATGCATCTGATGTTGTCAGGCTTGGCCAAAGCCAGGTGCCAGCTGAGGGAGTAGGTCAAGGAGTGTGCTTCTTACTCATCCACTCACACAGCAAAACATTTTCTTGATGCGAGGAGCTGGTTTGGTCATAGGACCTTGTTTGCCACTGACCTGTGAGTTGCGCTAGCTTGGCCCCACTTACTATGCATTTGTTTTTCCTTCCTCCCACATTTAAGTACTGGTTTTGAACACAATCGAGTGGCTTTTATTTATTGGTTGATGATGGAGCAGTTAGATAACTGAGTCCCCAATCTCACAAACTCCTTTAAGTCAGGTAGCACTGCTGCTCTCTGAGTGCATGTCAGATCTGTGTGAGATGAGGTTGAATTTTTGTGTTTGGAAAAGTCACATTTTTCCTTAGTCCCTCTGAAAGTGGCTACCCTTTCAGTCTCCTCGGGTTTCAGTGAGCATAAAAGCCTATGTTGCTGGAGCCAGCCGTAGGAATTTGGATGCCCACACACCTGCTGACGAGGCAGTTTTGCTGGGACTTTTGTCTCCTTCCAGCACTTCCACATCTTGATATCACCCCACTGCTGACACTAAAGCCACCACATTATTTGCTCTATGCCCTTTCCTGGGAGATCACTATCCCCTATGCTTGGTGTGGCCTGTGCGTGTCCTCCCGTTCACTGTAGCTGTTCTGGGGGTAACTCAGCAGGGAGATGTAGCCGTGTAGACTACCGTGGGAAGTCTCCTGTTGCTCTTCATGGTCTGCAGCAGGTAGGAAGCAAGGACTTGTACCGCTTGTACCAGTTCAAAGCAGTGGCTATGCTGCACCGCTTCCTTCAGTTCAATGCTTCCGTGATGTTCCTTTCTTCCTTCCCCACCTCCCACTCTTGCGACCAATGTGTAGCAGAGGAGCCCTGAGGACGACAGCTGAGCTGCGAGGTTGTGCTGCCTTTTCTAGTACCCGTGGTACACAGCCGCTATCTGACCATGAACTCCTAAAGACTAGCGAAAAACTGCCTTCCAGCAGGTCTGGCTGCCTTGCTTGGGGCTTGAAATGGCTGATCCTGGCACTTTCTTCCAGCATTAGGTGTACCCACCTGGTATAGCATTTGTGCCTCGAAGGCTGCAAGTTTGGCAAGCTTTCTGAACTGACTCTGCACCCTGGTGGCTAAGCTTGATGTCTTTGGTGCGTAGGAAAAACAGCTAAGGTCTCTGGGAGAGAGAGGGAGAGCTGGCTTCAAATTCGTGCTTTATCCAGTCTGGAGCAAGGTCTAAAATCCCAGACTGTCAAGTGAGTGTGTGGACTTCTGGAGGCATTTTTCCATCCCACTTTTCCAATAGTGCTTGCAGCAGCAGCATGCAGAGGACTGGCGCACTGAGCAGAGTAAGGACTGTAACACGGCTCTTCGAGATGTGTACTCTAGCTCTAGATTAGCTATAAAAATCTCCCTAATTTACCCGAGATTAAATATTATATACAGATGAAAGAACATAAAGAATAAAATTGAGAATATTGTTATTTTCTCTGATAATGCCTGCCATAGATAAACACTTGCATTTTATACTTAGTAATACAGTGGGCACATCTTACTCCTATAAAATCATAGCATTATTTAATAAGAAGCAGCCTTTTACCTTAGAGCAAACAGAACTTTGGTATTGCTGATAGTTGTATCTGAACAGTGTAATTACGGAAGCCTTGTAATTATGCTGTTAGAAAACTAAAATAAGCTTAAATTGTACTTTTTGTGGGATTACAATCCCTCCATCCACTAGCCGGAGTGGTATCCGGGGATGGCTGAGACAAGCTCGTGTGCCACACAACGTAAGGTAACAGCAAAGAAACAAAAGCAAAAAGGGAAGTTTTCAAATAGTATTGAGCAAAATAGCTGTATTAACGTGCCAGTCAACATAGATATACGAGGGGATATTCCATTTAGAAATTAGATGAGCATATTTCACATAAAGTAGAAAGGAAAAATTTGATTACAAGAAATGCCTTTTTTCAGTATGGTGATGTTACTCTTTTCTTTCTTTTTTAAAATTTCTAGACCCAAGTACAATTAGATCTTGCATGAATACTAAGGAGAAAATACTAACTTACTTTATTAAAATATATATCTTCAGCATGCTATATTAACTCAATTTAATTGTTTTCTGAAATATGAGCTGCATTTTGGTTTTATTTGTATCTGTTACCCGAGACTGTTACATTAGTCACCATCATCACATTATTCCCATCAGAAAGACTGCAATTCCAAGCTAGACCAGCACTGCTTTCTTGGTTCGGTAGCATCCTGGTTTTGGGGAAAGATGCGGACACCTGAAACGCATGGATCTGGCGTGCAACTGATCTTGGTTGGGAGGGAGATGCAGAAACCATATGGTCCTGGCAACTCCTGGCCTGCACCAAATGTGCCAGACTGGTGCAGGAGGAGGTGTCGCGGGAGGGGATGGGTGTTCCTACCTGGAGCCAGACAACTGGGGTCTAGTTCAAAATACTTTGTTTATTAATTTATTTAAACTAGCATACATTCATATCATGGCCTGTGTTTTGTTCCTGTTTCTCCTCCCTACCCTTTGAAATATCTCAAAATAAATTTTAAAAGAGTAGGCATGAAGCTCGTGATCTTATGGTGTTTTTTATTGGTACCTCATTGTGTCATGTAGTGATAACTACTTTTCTTCTGCACTTCTGGATTTGTTACTTTCCAGTTTTGTTGGTGGTTCCTTTTTGTCCTCTACAAGTGTATGAATGGGAATGACCCATTAAATGTTATTCCTCCCTATGCCTTTTCTTTTAGGGCATGGGGTTACAAAAGTAACTTGTTTTTATACCTTTACTGTGACCCCTCTCTTTGCTACTCCCAGAGGAGGAAAAATTCTTTTCTTGTTGAGGAAGACATTCTCTGCAGTGATCTACTTTCATCACTCACTTCTGAGGGAAATTCCTTCCTGAGCTATGTCAAAGACACAGTCCGTAAATGAAACAAAACTACTGATTACGTGGTCACTATAATAACATATTACACAAATGCAAATTTGAAACGAACAGCATCTCTTTTGCGGTTTCATTTCCTCTTTGAGGTTCTCTTGGCTTTGCAGCATGTTCTCTTGATGTAAAGGTCTCTCCCTGTCCTACAGCATATATGTGGACAGTTTCTACTTGTGCTTGTAACTGTGTTGAAAGTGTCGCTCAGGCTCTTCAGTGATGTGTGCCACGGAAAGCCTAGCCATGTGGATATGCGAAGCCAAGGGCAGATATGTCTGCATAAATTATTGGCAGCTGAGGAGAGGGTGAAATCCATACCTCTTGTGATCTGAAGGGAAAATTCCACAATGAAGTCACAGCAAACTGGGTTCAGAGGGTTTGGCACCATTGTGTAAAAGCTGCCAAGCTCTTTAGGACATGAAGAAATAGAAGAAGGGCTGGTGAAAGCCCCTCTGTCCCCATCCCTCCCCCCAGCAACTTGCAGAAAAAACTTGCCATGTGTACATTGAGGCCAACTGAGAGCACTTCTTACAAATAGAAGAGTTTTGGTTCCTTTCTTTTTCTGTACCACCCACCACTTCCCTGCCCCCTGATTTCCTGTACATTTCTTTCTAGCTAGTGGAAACTGGAGAGAGGGTATTGCTTCAGAGGACACTGATGAGATGAAACACGAGGTTGGAAATGAATGTCACTGAGCCAGGAACAGAAGGATCTCGGTTCTCTGTCGAAGCCTAAGAGGACTTTTGTCTTCAGACAGAAATGTTGGATGCCAAGTGGATTAGTGGGGACCCTGGGTGAGCCAAAGGTCTAAAGGTCAAAACAATTGGTTTACAGTTACCTTAATAATGTCAGATGCCTCAGATTCTAATTCTTTTCCTTTCTACACCAAATAATCTTATTTATTTCAACTTTCTATTGTATGAAACAATGATCATTTCTCTAATCGCCTTTGCTGACCTCACCCAGCCCATAGCTCTCCAGCTGAATAAACTGAGATAGGGCAATAAAAAACAAATCTGCACCACTAATTAGCTTTTGAAACATCAGTGTTTACCATTCACCGCATGAACTGACTATCAGGCATTATACCACCGTGGAAACAATCTACAACTGCATGTCATGAACATAAAATAATATGAGACACAGAATAGAGTGCTGAATTGCGCATGAATGAGAAGATACTGGGAATGCTGCGTGACCTTCAGCAAGATTCAGTGTTTATGTCAGTGCAAAAGATGAGCCAAATTATTCATGAGGCTGAAAGGGGGAGAAAAGATGTGATCTTGGAGCAGTTGGAATTATGTTGTTCTTGCAGGAAAAAATCAAGATGATCACGTTAATATTACCATTTCTGTTACACTCTCACCAGAGTCAGAATTTTAGGAATGTGTAAAGCTTTGTGTGTATTATCCAACTGCAAAAAGATGATAGGATTTTAAAGCATCAGTCAATGCAGTTTTTATTCCTTTTTGGTTTTGTATTTTTAAAGCAAATGCTTTCAGAAACAAGGCGAATCAATAGGTGTGAATCATCAATAAAGTGGCTATAGGATGGGGGAAACTTTTAAAGAATATAATATAATCATGCATTAATATGTAAACCCCCCAAAATACGGCAACAAACTATTAAGGATTTTATAAAGTAAAAACAAAACCCCAAACTGTTTTCAGTAGCATAGTCCGAAGCGATGTTCTTTAGTGACACCCCACACTTATCAGAGGAAGTTGAGTGGTTTATTGCGGGAGATAATAGGAAATGTGACTTTGAAGAGACTGTTTATTACTAGGAATGAGAATTCTGTTTTTCTGCATGGTCTGCAGTTGGATAGTGCTGCTGAGTGGCACTGGTGCAATAAAGGCAGAATTTGTCCTGACACAGAAGGTGTGCCTGGCTGGGCTTTCTTACTTTTCAGAAGCCCTGTGTATTGTCAGCCCATGCATTTTCTTATTAGCTCTTCACAAGAGAAAGCAGGTAACCTCTTTTTATGAGTAAATATAGTATTTCCACTAATCCTCTAATTCCACAGTGTAATAGTGAAATCGAATATGTGAGTAATTTCAGTGAGGCAAGCCAAATCTGGCACAGGCTAAATGAGAAGCAGAAGTATTGGGTGTCTGATGTCTGAATCTTTTCAGCTAAAGAAAACCATATAAAATGTAGACTGGTATTTTGTCCTGCAGCCATTTCAGTTTATCTGCAGCGTACAGAGGTTTGACATTAGTGATCATCTACAGATGATCTCACAAAGTGTTGACACAACCAGAATGACCACATTTATATCCACCTGATGGAAATCCAGCTATCCTTCAAGGAGATGCCTGTACAACCTTGGGACACTTAGAAGGGAATTCACTTACTGGAGTCATTAAAAGTGTTTGAAATACAGTGGTGTGCTTCTTACTCCTTTGGCTGAAAAGCAGTTTCAGAGAATTGTAGTTTTAAGAAGCTGAAGCCTTGTCCATTTGCAGCCAGTTATTGTTAGGTCATACTGGGTTGAGCAGTTGGGTTCCTGGCACATAAAAAAACATTTCTGAGATCCTCAGGGTGCATCAGGCTTTCCTCCCAGATGACTCTGAGGGGGATCCCAACCTTTGAAGATGTTCTCCACCTGCTGAGGTCATGATTTCTCATATTGGCAAAAGTGGTACAGAATTCCCTTTTTGGGGTGCTCTTTTTTTGCTCAGTCCCTAGAAAGAGGCAAACACTACACTGGCTGGCTGAGCTGATTTTGGTCCTGAAAGCCACTTTTGCTGAACATTTTCAGTAATATTTGTGAAGGCTTTTTGCTTTTCCCATGACTTTGTTCTACAGCTGGCAACTCCAGTGGATTCTCGCATTAAATACTGTGTTTTCTGCCTTGTCAGTTTTGTGGTATAAACAGTTGTCTAAATGAAGCTCATTTTTAACAAAGCTAATTTTTAATATTGTGTTGAGGTTCAAGATTTTTTACTACCTTAAAATATAGCTTCTACATTTCCCAGCTCACACTAGATCACTTAATCCAACGTGTGTTTATGCCTTTTCAGATTAGTTCATTCTGCTAATTAAATATACTTAACCAGTACTTGAACCTTTATCCAGGAGCCCTTTCAACTTAAGAGTTTCAGCTTTGTCACAAGGTAACCCTGCCATCTACTGGCAAGTCTTTAGTAATGGGGTTTGTCTGTAAAATTGGAGTGGGGATGTCTACAATTTTTACCTACAAAAAAGGCCACTGCTATTCTGAAATGCACAGGCTGATTTCCTGTTGTTCAGGGGAAAGATGCATCTGAAATGCACAGATATTGAGTTACCTGGGAAGGGATCAAATATGTAGTAAACAAAGGCTTTTCCTTTCCCTCTTGGACAGTCCACATTTTCTCCATCAAAGGTTTTCAAATCTCTCATCTTCCCCTGGAGCTACTTTTTGGAGCTACTTTTTTGGTACAGGGGAGTCCCCTGGCCTTCCAGTTCTCTGCATGGTTGGAAAGGTTGGGAGATCAGTGGGCAGCCAGGGGTGCAAAGCTCCTTTGATGGCTCAGAGATTTCACATGTGTACATCTGATTACCAGTCAAGCGTGCATCTGGACCCTGGTCATCACAAGGTAGTCATGTGGAGAGAAGGAAGAAGCAAACATCTGGATAGACCAACCATGATAGACCAGCTGTGCTGCAGGAGCTGTGCATGTTTCTGTGTTGCCAGTCTCCGCTTGCAGCTGATGCTGTGAGTGGGGCTCTGGGGCTACCTGGTCCAATTTTGTCCTCTTCTCTGTTAGTTACTTTGCAGCTGGTAGGCTGCTGGCATCTGGAAATACTGGGTCTAGTAAAAGACAAAGTCTCTTCTTGGCTTTCTGAGCTCATGTTTTTCCTTCCCTGTGTATTTGTGTAGCTGAGAGGTGCAAACAAGTTCTTGTAACATGGTCAGACATATACTGTTATACCTGTGCTTCTGGGAGCATCTTGCCTTGAAGGCATCAGAGCCGACATCTCTACTGACCACAGACCCACTCCATTTCATGCTCTTCCTATACTTATTCTTTGTGGGTGAGCTTTGCTTTAGTTATTCCACAAGACTGGGTTTTTTTGCCCAGAATTAAGCCTATGGCTCTGTATAAAAGTTAATCTAAAGAGCAAGAGGAATTACCTCCTCTGAAAGAGAGGGAAAGAAAACCCAACCCAAAACAGTTTGTCCCATAAAAGAGTTGAAGGGATTCATAAATCACCTGGCATTGGTTTGCAAGGACTGGGAGCCACGTCCCTGTTGAATCAACTGCCATGCACAGATTCACAGCTAAAACTGTCCGTACAGGGGTCTGTACCCCTTAGCACAATACAGGCAACTTCACCGGCTCAGATATAGCCATATGTGTTGCATAATGTTCAGTCCCAGCAAATAAACTCAATGGTGACTTTGGCTGTGCTGAGCAGGACGTAGTGCTTGGTCAGACTCACATCCAGACATCTGGGGTCGTGTCACTCTGTGGGGCTCCCTGCAGAAGGTGCTAGGCAAGATGTGCTGGCACCTGGCAATGCAGCTATGCCTAACTACAATTGGCTTAGCAGCCGTGACAGCTTCCCATTAGCAAGCAGAAGTTTCTCCAGTATGATTTTTAAGTGATTTTTCAGCTTTGCAAATGAAGTATATTAAGCATCTGCTTCAGTTTTGGTTTTAAGACTAGATTAAAAAGCAGGATACAACAGGCGAGTGATTTTAAGGATTATCATGTAATGGCAGAGATGCAATCAAAGTCTCATTAGTGCTTTCTTTCCTCCACATATTACTTTTCAAGAGAGATGATATTTCTTGGTAGGAGACCCTTCTATTCTGGGGGAAATGATGTAACTTTCTCTACTCTCCATTAAAATAGTCATTTTACAGCTCACCTCCTCATGGAAAGACCTTGAATAGGGTTGATATTACTTCCAGATACCAAAAGTAAAAAGTAATTGGTATCAGGACATTGTCTGGATGTTAATAATATTTCAGTTTTACCTTTGTTGAAAAAATAATTTATTCCCACCATGTACTGGAAAGGAGGAGGCTTGGCACAATCATAGGCTTACCTAAATTTAAGCTCAAAACCATTTTAGCTTATTTAGTCTCACAGACAATTGTCTCCTAGACTATACTAGAGAGCAGTTTTAAATGGCAATGTTTTAAAGCCCCAGACAGGGGATATCATTTATCTAGGACTGAAATGGGATGAACTGCAGAAGGCGTGGCATCAGGGATGGGACTGGTGGGGTCAGCCTCTGGGTGTTGCAGAAGAATCTTTGCATTAGGCATAAATGGGTATTTTTGCAGGGAGAGGACACAGGAACTGCTCGAGCTGCTCACAATCAGAAGACAAAAAAGAAAGATATTTTGGTGATTGCCAGTGAGACTGGTTCTAATTTTCTGCTTCAGCACTGAACTAGCACTGCTGGTACTTAGGCTGAGAGAAGGGTGGGATGGGGTGGGACAAGGTACTGTGACGTTGCTCTGCCCCCTGCGAGCGCCACGTCTCTTTCATGCAGTCAGCCAACTGATGTGGGTTGAGTTAGTTTTCTTCCTCCAGCTGCAATACATCTCTGCATATTACATTTAAGTATTTCTTGAACAAAAGGGGGACAGTTTCAGTCATGGCTAGATCCTAGAGGGAACCAAAAATATTCTGGTTCAGCTTCTCCTGTCACATCATGATACAGTGTGTGGGGCAGTAGTAGCAAAAATCTCTTCCACCTCCCCTGCATTTCACCTCCTGAAAGACGAGCTACTGTCTACCCTATGCCGAACATGTTTTTTTTGCACACATACCTCCTTTTTTTCTCCTTATAGTTTTTAAAAGCTCATTAAAACTGCTTCTTACTTTTCACAATCCATTTCACAGGGCTGTGATATTTATGCATTATAAAACTTTCCTTTTGTCTACAACATGGGTTGATTGTACTGCCTACTCTCATTGTTCCCAAGCTTGCATTAATGAGACACTGTAGGAGAAATCCTAACAGATACTAGCAGATTGCCTTAGAGGGAGAAAGTGGTACCATTTACTAGAATAAATAAAATTGCAAGAAATTCCAAGACTCATAGACTGCAAAAATATTCATTATTGCAGAGTTAAATAGGGTAATTCTTGTTTGCAGAAAGCTACCTATGTACTTTTCAGAATAGAGAGATGTACTAAACTTCTTTGAAAAACAGGAAGAACAGAACAGAGTATCCACCTGCCCAGTCTCCCACCAGCAACCCTTCCAGCTCTGAAGGTGGGAATGGCTGCTGTGAATACATTGAGCATGGCCAGGAAAGGGTAACCACCGTTAACTCCAACTGACAGAACAAACAGGGTGTATTTGGGGTTTCTTCTGTGTTCTGTAGAATTTTATTCTGTCTTTAATTTTCATTTGTGCCAAATACCCATCACTTGTAGCACTTGCACTGAGGAGCAGTGAGTTGTCCCTTGGCTCTGAAGAGGAGGATGGTGCCTGCTCTTGCTTACAGCGGAGATGCTCTGGAGGGAAGCAGTGCAGTGGCAGGAGCAGTACAGCCCCAGATGCCCTTTCCCCCGTTCCTCACACACTTACAAGCCAGGAGTCATCTCAGATAAACCCAGCTGGTGTGAGCCATGTCCAGCCACCTCACAGGTGTGGTGGGGCAAGCTTAATCAAGCTATCCATGTCAGGTGTTCGGTGGCAGATGTACCTGTGTATTTCAAGCAAGTAGGTAATTCGAGGTAATTGATTCCTCGCAGCAACAGGAGCACACGGCTTTCTCTTCACCACACGTGAACTGATATGCAGGTAATTGGTTTCTCTTTGCACGATATATATAGCCCATGTACTGATGATGACAAGCAGTTGTTGAAAGTATTTGCAGCTCTGGAAAAATAAAGCACTCCCACTCTTGGTGTTTATTGTTCAATGAAAGATACATAATTTTGCTTGAGGAGTTTATTTCTGGAGTCCAGAGAACAGCTTATTCGCTTTAGAAGGCTAATTTATGAAACTGCTGGAAAATATCACAGTCTATAGAGTAACTTAGCATGTGGACGGGATGGCCCATAAAATCAAACA
Source organism: Aviceda cuculoides (assembly GCA_035590195.1). Lineage (NCBI taxonomy): Eukaryota > Metazoa > Chordata > Aves > Accipitriformes > Accipitridae > Aviceda > Aviceda cuculoides. The sequence goes on along the minus strand of JAVJGG010000054.1, from coordinate 2,553,444 downwards.
GTATTTTAGCATAAAAAGTGAGAAAACTATTTGATGGTATATTTGTTATTTTAAAAAATTAGATAGGAAATCAAGATGTATTAGAAAAAACAGTACTCTATCCTTTCTTATGTTATTTGGAAAATATAAATTGGTGGTAATGTGAATTAGCTGTAATATCTATTGATTTTAAAGTCAACTGACACTTTTAAAATGTGAAAATTAAATGGTTATTCACTCAAATGTCATTCATTCTTATAAAGATAAAGCAAACTGTCAGTTCATCTGAGTGGGCATTTCCTATTATTTGTTTGTTTGGAAATAGTTTATGAAGACATTTTCAAAACTAAACTTTTTCTTTTGAAAAAACATTATTATTAAAAACTACCAAGATGTTAAGGAAAAGGGACTCTGTGCTGCAAAAGAGATTTAACTGTGGTGACATTTCTCTATGGAATGTAAGGTTAAGCACATCAGACTTGCTTAGGTCCTGTGTGGAGGTACCTACGTAGAGGTGCTGCTGGGTGGTTGCAGGCTGCTCTCATGGTTCTCTAGTCCCCCACGTGCCATGCAAGGAGGATTGCAAATGCTCAGATTTACATGGGAAATACAGAATTCATCCTTTTGGGTCTGCTCTTTCATATTTCAGAGCACTAGAAAAAGTATATGAAGCCCCTGGATGTACGCAGCCACTTTCTTTAGTATTACAAACCTTATGACTGACATAATAGTGACGCTGCTGAGCAGCCAGTGTTTCTTTCTCATTGGGGTTCTTGGGCTGCTTGTTGATGAGCGTAAACACACGTATTGAAAAGGAAGCAAAATCATTGTGCGCTTTGGTCACTCTGAGAGGCAACAATAGTCTTAAGTCGCACATCCAGGGGGCTGGATGCTCTGAACTCCTGGGCTCCAGTAAGATGGGGTGTATCCTTGAGCGAATTGCTTAAACTCTTTGTCCTGAGCTGCAGTTTATACACCAGTAAAATGGGGGTGGTAGGTTCATAATTAGGCTACAGAGATACCTTCAGGACTTATGGCTGGATATTCTTTTGTTTCCATATACTGTGTAAAGTGTTATTCTTTGGAGTTATTATACAATTCTTGATAGTTGCTGAAGGTAAGATTGTTACTTTTTTTCGATGTCTCAGTGAAATTAGAGCCACAATTTCTATACATTAATAAATGCAGGTTTCAAAAAATGCCAGTTCACAAGAGAATTTTGTTTTGATCTCTTCATACAATTTATCTTACAGTTTCTGATAGTGTCCTAAAATCCTGCTGTTGAAAATAGAGGAAAAAGCAGATAAAAGAAGTGTCGTAAAACAAGAGAAGCTGGAGTTGACTTAATCCAAATAGCAGCAACTAACATACTGACTGCTAATATCAAACTGTAATACTGTCCTTGTAGGGAACTTTAGGCAGTAGTGTCATTTCACATGTTGAAAACCCCAGGCAAGCTTTCCATCTTGCTCCCCTCCATGCCATTCCACTTGATGGCACTTTGAGCCTTTGTGCTCTCAAGTCACGATTGACTTGACTCGCTTGTTTAGGATGGCATATAGGCTGATGTCTTACACTTCAGAATTTGTATTTTAATACAGCAACTTGTCAGTGTCTGAAATGACCCTACTCTGAAATGAACTGAACAATCAGTCTGAGGGACCGAGGGAGAAATGGGCAGCACTTCTTGCCTGGGACAGTCTCCAACATCTGGAATCGGCAAACACAACAACGGTGTCTGAAAGCTATCTGGTGAGATGCATAAATCGTATATGAACTAGAGATAGATGGTTCAGCTCTAGAGAACAGCACATGGAAGCAGTGAAGTATATCAGGAAAACTGCACTGATTTGTCATGTTGCATTTGCTTCCTTCCCTTGGGCAGATGGGTGATCTTGCTCTGCACCTTCTGAGCAATGGAGCTGGGCACTGCGGACATCCAGTGCTGCGCATCTCACTGCACCGTACGCTTTGCATCAAAACAGCTCAGAGAACTTTGCAATAATAATCTGTAGAGCTCAAGTCACCAGGCATTAACAATTATGAGTTTGCCAGTGTAAAAATTTATCTGACTGCTTACAAATAATGAAAATAACCACACATTAGTGAGCGGTTAAAGATGGGTGACATTTTGAATGGGTCCACTTGGTAGAGAGAAAACTAACCATGTGCCATTATCTTGCTTTTTGGCATGCAAGCTGGTGTTGGTTAGTGTAGAAAAATCTGTTGTCTGCCTGGGCTGGCTGACTGTGTGAATGGCTACCAGTCCATTGCTACCACATCTGGAACTGCCGAGATCTCCAATGCCTTGGCTCGGCTACTACTGACCACTTTGATTCTCACACCCAAACATCCCCTGGACTTTCTGGCCCACAGGGTGAGAGCCAGTCAGTATTTTCAGAGCATTCCTGTGGCAGAGGAAAGGAGGGTATGTGTTCATGTGTGCTGTGTCAGCTGTCTGAGCAGTCTTGAGAGTTCAAACCTACCAAGCAGAGCTTCTAGCTTAGTCCTCGGAGATAGCCAGCCTTGCTAGAATGGTACCACCCCTGAGCTAACGAGACTTCTCTTTCAGTTTATGCAGGTCATCACTCTAATGTAGCTCCACTGCCACCAGTGTCAAGGCAAACCACCTTGGCTAACTGGGGGATGTTCTCCATCCCCTGTAGCCATCATCTGCTCAATCAGGCTGTAGGGTTCCCAGCACAAGGCTGCAGATATCTTTGTGCAGCAAAGAGGCATTGCTCCTAGGAGTGAATAGTAATTATGATCCACTCTGGATTTTACTGCCTTAGCTCCCAGCTGTAAAATGAAGATTTTATCTAAGTAGTAGGCGTGTTGTGAAAATGCCTACACTGTGTATTACCCAGCATTCCAATACTGTGGTAGTCTCCAACAAGCAGAAGCAATGCCGCTTCTGATTTTGTTCAGGATACCACTTCTTAGGTCTTTGTGACTTCTGTCAAAGTGAACAGAATTGGCTATAATGTTGTGACAATGTCAGATGTGATTATAAGCTTTTACTAACTAAAGGGTTATCACAGACCCTCTAGGCTGATGGACAGAAGAAATCATGGCTAACAGGAGCTGGGAAAGAACATAATTGCTTCATTTAAACGAGTAAAATCCAAAGAACATATTTAGAGTAAATGAATGCATTTGTGATGGATATACAAGCCAACTCCAGTGAGGACATAAAAAAAAAGTTATTAATTGCATTTCAGTTGGCAGATGATTGGAAAATGCATGTAAATATTTGACAGTGGTACAGTGCAACTGGGACTAAGTGACAGTTTATATGACTTGGTCACTCATCAGTTGTTTAAAACAAATCATTTGCATCTGAAGGCAAACAAAAGTGAGGAGGATTTAACAGGATTCAGCTGGATGAAAATTAAGCATCTCAGTCATCAGCTTTTGTTTTCCTCACAACACCCATATTTTTTTCTGACAAGCTTATGTATAAGAGCTACCCCTTCTCTGCCATCTGTGGAGCTTATGTCTCTTTGTGTCAGAGGCTTAATCTGAGCCTTACAGAACTTCAGATAAGTAATTACAAGTGTTTTGGGCTAGATTCTGACAAATAACCCATACAACCATTTACAGAAATAACTGAGGGTTTTTCTGTTTTGTGGAAGTATCATTCCTGTTCAGTAGTGGAGGAAGAGTTAGGTGCCACTTTGGTTATTGTGGCACTATTGTGTGGTTATTCACAATAGTGAAGGAGGATGTATTGCAGACCTAGAAACTCCTGTGAAGTCCTTTCTGCTAGTTGAAAAATAATTCACAGTCACGGTAGGATTAGGAATGTGTATCTATTTCTGTCCTGGAAAAAAGTAAGTCAATGGCTTGGTTACAAGTGTAATTGATGTTAGAATAAAAATTGAAGATGGAAAGAAAGCTAAGACTATTGCCAGGATATTTTGTAGACTTTAGAAGAGCTGGGGGTTTTCCTCCACTCTAAAGGCTGGGGGTTTTTTCTAGTTTCCTTTTGGTTTTCACATAATGTTTGTAAATTGCATAATGTTCCTAAGTGTTTATAAAGAAAAAGTAATCAATAAGTTAATTTTGGGGCTTCCAAGAACCAACAAGCCCTCACCATTTAAAATTCTCTATAGTCTGTGTAAACACATTTTTCATACTTGGATATAAGGTGCAGGCCTGGTTTCACTGGGGCCGAAAGAAGCCAGTGGAAATGCTGTTATTGGAGACGGTGTTTTTGAATATGTGGGTGTGGTTGCCCAGAAGATCTTCCAGGCTGATGGTGTCCTTATAATGCCATATTCATACTTCTTCTAGTGTTTTACGTTTTTTAGTTTAAAAACTGTAAAACTGCTAAATGTTCACGCCCTAGTCTTGCTAATCTTGTTATCTCTGTGGTGATACTTCTTGCAATTTGCTAATCACATTACCTCTGCAAAGACTCAGGTAAAATAATTGTTAGAACCTTTTTTGTCAGTAGGTGAGAGAGATTGGTACAAAGATTCACCCATCCTAGCTTTTATACGTGCCTGGGGAGATGAGCATTTTTCTTTGTGAACATTTTCTGTGTCCATCTCATTTAATGGAATTTTATGATATTACATACCCAGAGGAAACAATGTTCAAACAATGGCTCAGATCCAAATCATTATAATAACCATGTGATTCCCCCTTCCCACCCCTTGAAATGTTATTGTCTTCTAAAAGAAAACTTCACTTGACTCACAGCATATTCAGAACAAAAATTCACAATACAGGCAAAACTACTTGAGGAATAATTCCCCCCCCCCAAAGTGGATAGTTCTTACTTACCCCTCTCTCCGTGGCTTCTTCCATGATCAGCTGTTGTGTTTTGGAGGATTCCTTAACTGTAATCCACAAAACCATTTCAGTGGGAGGACAGTTCTACTCTGCCAAGCTTGGCAAAAGAAAAGATATAAAATGAATGTTTTATTGATCCTGCAACTCTGCAACACTGTCATACTGAAGGTAGATTCAAGATGGGCAAGATACCGTGGGTAATTTACTACCCAATTTTTTTACAGCCATGTTTTATGCGATGACCAAGCAATTCTTTCTTTTTCTGGAGCCTGGGCTAGGTTTCCCTTTGTCAGTCAATGTTCATTCTAAATCAGTGATGTATGTGGTTCAGCATAACTTAATCAATGCTTTTTAAAAATTAAATATTTTTAAAAAATAATTTTAAAAGCATAATTATCCTCCATTACTACCAAATGTATACTGGCACAAAAGGTAAAGAAAAGCAGGAATGCTGCCTTCATTTGCTCTGGTAATGGTCACGCTAATTTGATCCTTTTCTGTGCAGCACATATATGTGTATGCAAAGGTGCATGTGTAGACCCTCTGGATGCGTATTCAGAGCCTGGCAGCTTGGTACATTGCCTCTTTCCATCATTTCATTATGTGATCTGTGCCTGCTGCTAGATCATTATGTTTGCATCAAATCATGGTACCAGTTTGCCTTGTATTTCACTGAGAAAGCCATAACTTTAAAATTATGCATCCTCTTGAAATAATACTCCTTCCAGACAGCCTGTTTGCAGCTAGCACCTTTCAACGAGATGCCTGCTAACTTCATTTGCTACTATCTGCTTTTACACAAGTGGTGGGCTGTAGGCTCATTGACAGGGTCCATTTTAGGGAGAACTTTAGGCCCCTCAGTTTTTTTCCTAGCAAGTTTGTATAGGTAATGCCTTCTGATTATCAGCATATGCAGCTGCTTTAATGGTAATTATTCCCTCAGAAGATTTATTTCATTCTTGTCCATTTTCAGTTCATTATCAAAGAAGATAAACAGTGTTTTGTGGAAGGCCCAGCTTACCAGGTCAATTTTGCATGGCAATTATTTTTTAAATAAAACGAACAGCATCACAAAACAACTTCCCGGGAACATACATGTCTCATATAATTACCTCTGAGTAAACTTATGCTGTGAACATAAATCTGAACTGAAGGGTTGTTTGATGCTGTTAGAAATCCTTCTAAATAGTTTTAATATTTATAGCAGTTCTTAAAAAGGAAAGTCCAGCAGTTTTAGCGAGACATGCCTTGCATAGCTTATTTGCCCCACACAGAGTGACTACCCCTACAGTTTATCAGGTGAAAAAATATTTCCCTGAAGGAAATTAAGCCACTGTACTCTGTACTACACAGCTTGTAGACAAGCTCATAGCCTGCAAACCAGCATTCAATTGCCTTAGCAGTGCTTTTCAGACACTGCTCATCATATAGACCAACTCCAAGGCAAGCAGCTTTGTGGCCCCAAGGCAGTAGGACAGGCATAAAACTTTCCTTTCCTGTTCTGAGCACAAGCTGCAGGGGTTTATGGGTTACTGACCAGTTCCTCTGCCAAAAGCAGTAATTTAGATTAAAAAAAAAATTTAATTAACTTATCTTTTACGCTTTGTCTGGAAGTCACGACTTACCTCGGGAGAGATGAATGTGGCAGAGTGCAGTCACCTCCCGTCACCAGAGTGACTCCAAAGTTAGGTCCCTCCAGGTGCTTCTTTCTTTCTCTGCGAGGCTCCTGCTCTTGGCAGTGCTCAGAATATCTTTTATATCCTCGCTAGGCAAAAGATTTCACTGGAACTGCCTGCAGTCGCTGAGCTTTGACAGACAGCAGGACAACCCTTGGCAGAGCCGAGGGTGATTTGCCTTTGGATCCCCGTGACGTTCCTGCAGCAGATGAGCCTCCTGCTTTGCGAGCACTGCAGTCTGATGGGCTCACACGCCTAGCTCCTGCCTGCGCATTGCTCTCTGATAGCTTCTGGGAAAACTGCAGGTATCACTTATCATCTGTGGTGGCCTGGATGACTGAGGCTCTCTGGTCTTTGTCTCTGTGTATTCCTCTTTTTTGTAGGAGGAGCTCACTGAAGACGCATGGCAGGGTGTCCCTTTCAGGATGGGCTCCCAGCTGAAATCTCCCTAACTCTCATGTTCAGAAAGCTGTGAAAATGGTCCTGGAGTTCATCTGTGTGTAGTCCTTAGTGTCTGCTTGTTCCTTAGTGTCTGTCTGCACTTCTGTGCAGAAATGACTTTGTGCTCCAGGTGAAGAGGGACTTCTCTGCCAGGCTAATTTCTGGTAGCCTAGTGAGGTGTTACAGCGAGTCTGATCTGTTAGTTTAAAGCCAGAGATGATTATGCTAATTTAAACCTGTTCTATGCAGTTTGGCTGTACGTGTGTGTAAGTGTACATATGCAGACTCTGACTTCCAAAGACAGGCAGAGGCTGCATCACCTTTCCCTCATTTGATTATGTGGCTCACCGCTGCTGCTAACAGATTACATTTGCAGCTATTACCAGCTGCTCTTAGTTATAATTGTCTTGTTAGATGCTTGCCGTGATCCTTGTAGGCAGAAAACAAAACAAAAAAAGGCAATTTGTTATCAGATCATATTGCTTTATAAAACCTTTCCAATTATTACCTTTAAGTTAGTTAATAACGTGTTCTGTTACTGTAATATAAGTGGAAATGTGGCATCCAGAGTAATACGAGACAATACACGTGCACAGCAGACATTGTCTCATCTCTAAAATATCACTGTATCCCTACTACAAGAAAAAAAAAATTTCATACAAACTTAAAGTACCTCTCTGATTCTTGTCAAGCTTTGAGCATTTTAATTTGTTTGAAGTTCTCTTGGCACTGCTTCTGCCTTAATAAAAGACACAGTTTTCTGCAAGGTAGGCAGATCTGAAATGCTGGTACTCCTGGCTGTGTATTTCCTTCCAAATTAAGGTTACATGTTCTGGTGAGAGTAAACAGATTTTGCATAGAATTAGAGGTTCTTCATGTAAATTTATAAAGTCACGTAATAATTAACAGTAATTAACAGGGCCCACTAAACTAAACTGAGGGGTGGTGCTATCCAGTGCCATTGTGAAATGAGGTCTGAGGTGGGAGGTTGGGCCACTGGGTAACATGGTGGGGTTAAGTAGGGTTTGACCTCCAAAGATAAAAGCAACAAGGCAAAGCGTAAGTTAATAGCAGATTACCAGGGAAGCTTTTTTCAGAGTTCAGGCATGGAGCACTGAGCTGCGTTTCTGCTGGGATCCTAAAGCAGTTTTTATGCTATGATCAGCTTTGTCTGGGATGAAGGTGAGGAGTCAGACTGAGTAAAACCATGATTTATGCAAACCTAAAAAGTAATCCGAAGCTCCACCATAATCCTAGTTGTAGCTTCTAGCTGGGCTAGAAGAGGTATGGGGCAAAACCATGTCTGGGAAACAAAGTGGGGTGCAATGGCTGGAGCTAGAGTTGGGGCTCGAGTTCACAAAGCTCCAGGATAAAGGAGAGTGTCTGCACGGGGAAACGGAGGTCCTGTCCCATGTTTCAGCTGGCAGGGCAGTGGCAGGCTAGGAAATTCCACTGAAAAAGGGTGGAGGTAAGATTGGGATATATGTTGAGTTGAGGCTAAGCTGATCTTTTGTATCAGACTGATTTTAAGAAACGATGACAAATTTGGTTTCCGAGCCACTTTTTGCTCTGGGGCTTAAATGCAAGGTTTGGGAAAAGATCAGTATTAGGGTTGGGGTGCAAGCTGGGATTTGCTTCTGCTAGTGCCAGTAAGTGTTGCTAACAAGTTGGTTACACAGAGGTGGCCAGACTATTTTGGGTGTCAGTGCCAGTTTGTGTCACCGTGATGTTCGTACATGTGGGACTGGGTGGTGTCACTAGGTTAGGGGAAATGCTAGGTTTGTACTTAGAATAGAGTGAGTCTGCAAAAGAAAGGGTGGAAGAACTCAGACGTAAGCCTGTTTAAACTGATGTGGACTGTTCTGCACAAATGTATAAACAAAGGTTAGCAGTGATGGGTATTTTTCAGGAGGTTGAGCTAGAACTGCAGGTAAACACTCTTGAAATATAATTTTCTTCTTTGATTTTGCTTGGATCTTGGCAAACATAGCAGCAGCACAGATGCTACCGATGTGCACTGAGCACACTGACCTTTCAGCAATTTGCCTGTGTGTCAAGCATTGTATCCTTCAGAGCCTTGGGGAATCTCAGGACGCTGGAAGCAAATCCAAGTAAAAGTATAAAAAAATCAATGTTCTTGATTTCAAAGAACAGCAAAGACATGAGTCAGTCACAGACACATCATTCCTTACTACCCTCCCTGTCATGTTCAGCCACAATTTCATTGGAAATCAATTTTAAGTGCTATCCTAGATGAAGCTTCTTCTTACTATATTTTTCCCAAGTCCTTTGATTTTTTTTTTTTTCATGCAAGCTTTAAAAAAAAGAACAAAGTTCATGGCTGACCAGTGACAACTGATGAGTTAATTGAATGCCTGGCTTTGGGAGGAAGCAACCAGGCAAAAAAATGCAGCTGACTATTGCCTGATCATTGGAGAAACTGTCCAGCCTGCTGGCATCTGGCAATGGAGTTGCACAACTCTTGGGGAATAGTTGTTTCTCATAGTATTATCTAAAACTAAGATAAAAGGCAATGTAAAATTCTGTTGTACATTACATGTGTTCTATAAGTGTAGATTATGGTAGACTTAGGTCTATAATGCACCCCTCTGATTACATGGAGAATGGAGGTCTTGTGGTTGAATCAGAGAACTGAAGGTCAAAAGGTCTAGGTTTCCATCTTTACCCCAGGCTTCCTCAGGAACTTTGGACAAGTTGTTATTTTTGTGTCTCAATGTTCCAAACTACAGAATAAAGATATTTAAACTATGAGGTAAATATACAATTTTTTTTTGTAAAGAGCATCTTAGAAATAAAATGTTTTTTCTGCATCTGCCAACAATTTGCATGCCTACATCCATTTGGGCTTATGAGCCCTTTCATGAGATAGTTCACCTTCTTACCTGAAAAACAGGTACTTTTCCCTACTTTTGCTCTGATGTTGTGTATAGAGAAAAAGAAAAAGCATCAAACCAAATGCATATAATCTGCAGCAGTTTATATTAGACCGTGGTTTTGCTTTCTTAGAATCCATTAGGTAAATTTCATCATGTTTTGGGAAGCTGATGAGTCACTGCACTTGAAATGACTGGATCTTTGTGGGTTAAACTAGTGTCTCCCATTATGTCATATGCGCATTGCACATTATTTGAAGTAGCTCTGCCTTAATTTACTTTATCATCAATCATACAACTAAAAATCAAATATAGAAGGAGTTATCATGCACATGGAGTGTGAGGTTTTATTGATAGACTGAGGGGTGATGCCTATTTGGGTGTTTGCCTATGCTAAGTAAATATAAAGCCTGCTTGCCAAGGATGAGCCCCAAAGGAATCACAAATCTACAGATTTGTTTTTTTAAAGTATAATCAGTAAGAGGCCACTCTGTGGTCCCTCATAGGTGAATCAGGAACGAATAGTACTTGATTCCTCAAGGACTTGTCAGGGAGAAGGACTCAAAATCAGCCACACTACTTTGAAGCACTGCAAAGGGCATACTGCTGAGGAGTGTGGTGTCAGGGAGAGAAGGAAGATGTTCTTAGATCTGTGTGATGAAGCACTGCTTCTCCACTGATCTCAGCTATGTAATTGGAGGTTTGCTATACACAGCACATGACATTCCAGCTTTAAAACATTTTTTTCAGCAAAGGCTATTGAAGATTTGAAGGTCTTTTTTCATTTGAATAGTACAGAAATCATGAACGTGTTCTGGAAGTTGGCAATATGAGAAAACATTTTTTAGTTGTGCTTGCCCAGCAGAGAAGATTTTGGGGAAAAAAATTAGACCTGACCACTTTAGCATCAATGTTCATGGAAAGAAAAGATAGTGTCTTGGGATTTTAATATTCATTTAAAAATAGCTTAGGTGGTACAAAAATAGCCAGGATGGCTTTTCTGGGGTAGTGTAAGGAGGCAACCTCTTTGACTTTGTATCTCTGTGGAGGTCTGGGTGAAGCTTAGAAGAACCTCACTGTGCTGAGCTAATGTCTGTGGGAGCAGAGCTCCAGGGAGGCTGAATTTTAAGGCAGGTTCAGCAATGACTCTATGGAAATTCTCCTTCTCCAGCTAGCTTGGCCAACTTCTCCTGCTGGGATCTTTGAGGAAGGGAGCGGTGCATTCAGCATCCCTTACCGTGCCTCTTACTGACCCCCCCACTGTCAAGTGCACTGCTGGGGCTACAGGTGAGTATTGTGTCAACCAGCAGATTTGTCAAGGCAGCTCAATAGGAGCAGCACCCACCACCTACTTTTCTCTGCACAGGTCCATGCAGCAGTTGTACTTTCCAAACATAAGCACCTGTGAGTTTAAGCGGTTCTTGAGTTTGCATATATACAATTGTATTGGTTTCACTCTTGCAATAGTACAAGTGGGTTTTGTGGGCTCAAATTTGATCACTGGTGAATGACAGCTTGGGTGGCCTCTAACTGCCAAAATATATGTAAAGCAAAGGATTCTTTCAATATAGAATCATAGAATCATTTAGGTTGGAAAGGACCTACAAGATCATTGAGTCCAACCATCATCCCTGCCCACTAGA
>JAVJGG010000054.1:2510899-2541911 GCA_035590195.1 Aviceda cuculoides | reverse complement strand
AAGCAGATCCACCCTGCCTCCCAACTTGGTGTCATCTGCAAACTTGCTGAGGGTGCACTCAATCCCCTCATCAAAATCATCAATAAAGATATTAAACAGAACAGGGCCCAGCACCGAGACCTGGGGAACACCACTTGTGACCCGCCGCCAACTAGATTTCAGCCCATTAACCACAAATATGTTTTACTATTTGCATGTTTTAACTGGGGCAGATGAAAATACCTTGCTCCGTGTGAAAGAAAAATTGTTCATGACAGGAATACTAAAAACCACAAGCAAGTACTTACCTGTTCCTACTGAAGAATGTAATATGGGTCACCCTCTGTCATAAGGAAATCAAAGTCTTGCAAGCAAAAAGGAAACTATATTTTAAAAGGAGCTATTTTCTACATTTTCTTCATATCACCAAAGAATACTGACAGGGAAGAGGTAGTGTGGTCCATGACAGTGCAACAAGAACCAGTGGGATTAAATTATATTGCTCCTGGAGCTGTGTTATTCCTCTCACTGTACAGTCACTAGGGAAACTGGGGAATGGCTATGGGCCAGGCAAACTGGAGGGTTTTCTAACACCTGCACGTACAGAACCAATATTTATCTCTCAGAGTTACATTCTAGTTATATTCCCCCATAGGAAGGACAGAAAAGAAACTGAAGTCTGGTCAAAGTTACGTTACAAATTTGTCATTGACAAAAGGTGCCTTTCATTTACACAGAATTATCGCTGCAAGTTTTCTGTGACTCAGCAAACTGAGGGGTTCAGCTGTCAGAATAAATTAGTCTCTCCTGGCACAACGCCAGAGTTCAGTGTGCTTTCACTTAGTGTTATCAGAAACTGAAAGTCAATAAAATTTATAGCAGCAAAATTTTCCAGCACATCCTCGACCTTGCTGGAGAAAGTTGTGCATTCAGCAGTGCCAGCAACCGTCTCTCATTGTTCAGAGGTCGAGTCCTCACTGTGGTTTGTATCAGACTGCCTTTTGTACGGGAGGAAAAGGACGGAGTTTCATGACATTTTAAATCCTAGTCTTATGATGTGCTGCAGTTTAAACTAGATTATACATTATAAACCCACTACTGAATTGGTCTCTCCATCTTGCTTTATCCAGAAGTGCCAGGCAACAGCTTTCCATAAGAACTTTGAAAAGGGACAATTTTCCTTTCTGCTGGGGGAAGTAAGAAAAAGCTTCAGGGGGCAGAAATCTGGCTTATTTTTCTGGACATCCTGTGTATTGCTTTCTAGCTGGATAAGTTCCATTGCTTTATTATGAGCCCAGTCCTCAGGTTCATGAAGGCATTTGCTAAATTTTCTGAAAATATTCTGGAGAATTAAAACCAGAATGTGAATTCAAGAAACCCTATTCACAGGTTGCACAGCCTAGAGAGCGTGTGCCTTTTCACTTCAGCAGCCCGATGAGACAGACCCGGCACGGCCTCGCTTCAGGCTTCGCGACATTGGCTGCGGCTCACTGACGGGGTTTCTAAAGCTTCCCGTCACCTGGACACTCTGTGCTCTCCATATTCTGTTCTTTTTCTTTCTCCTCTCAGTAGGATGATTCCTCTCTCTTGTTAACAGGATAATGACTCCTTTGTTTCCAATGTATGTAATACATTGCTCACAAATCAATTGGTGAAAAACGTCATACCCCTTTCTGCTATAGAAATACTGCAATGGATGCTAGTGTTCTGCTCTATGTTTTCTCTTTCCCAGATTATCTTCACCCTTATCTCGATCATTTTTTTCAGCTGCTTCATCTCTGTATAAACTAGATAGCAAAGGAGCATAATCCTTGGGCTGGCAACAGCGTTTTATGTTGTTAAGGAACCACTTGTTTTGTAAATGTTGAACTTGGGTCCTGAAATGCAGTCTGATTAAAAACCATGCTGTTAGATATTAACAGATGATACTTGCCAGAGCTCGCTATCGAAAAGCAGACAAAGACAAGAATCGAAAAAGTAGCCCCTGCTTGTAAATTCACTTGAAAAGCCCCTCAAGGTGGTCCCTCAAGTAGGTGAGCACATAATTTCAGTGAATAATAAAGGCAAGTAATGCACAAGTGCAAAACCACCTTCCTTAAGCAATAGCTGTTGCAGCAATTGACTTATTTATTACCTCAAACCAAAGCAAACCAGATCTGGTTTGATACTGTGTGGCTGAGAAAATAAAATCTCACTTTGCAGATAAGACTGAGTGAAAAAATAGGGCCCCAGAACACAGTATAAATAAAAGCACCTTCTCCTGAATGACATTATCAGATGCATCTGTTCACCCAAGGCTGTTCATATTCAGCAGCACTATGGCCACTTGGTCCATCTAGTCTAGAGATGCAGTCTGAAGGAAGATTATAAAGAATAAATGGGGTCTGTGCTACTACTAAATACGTGACCAGAGAACATCAGTACTTCAGAATTAAGGTACTGCAATAGTTTTCTTAAGATATTCCTTAATTTGAGATAACATGCTCTATAAAATGAGTTGTAAAAATAACTTGTGAGCTATAAAAGTAAATTTAAAGAAATTAAAGTATGTTGTTCTTTGACAGCATAAACACATGGAATTATTTTTTCTTATCTGCTGTTCTTTCCAATACCTCTTCAGATCAGACACTTTCTGAAAACTTGAGTTTTCTTCTTATGCAGCCAGGAACAAACTACGTGAGAACTGAATTCTGTACCTGTGATTGTGGTGGGATTGGGCAGATTCAAAACAAGGGAAATTTTCAGCCTGTAATTAAAACACGCAACACAAAAGATAAAACAGTTTCTTACAATACTGTCAAGCAAATCCTGATGTAATTTTCATTTTTAAATGACAGATAATGTTCCAAGCAGCTGATGTTTGGAGACTTCCCCATTGGGAAGTTCACATCTAAATCCATGTTTATTGTTACTTTGTCTTTTATGTAACGAATGCCGATTTCAGCAATGGAAGAGGAAAATGCTATATAGTAATACAAAACCATTACTTACCTGCATGCTTCAGGAAGCCTCATTTTCATGTCTGAAGGAGTTGGGATAATGATACCCAAGAAAGAAGTATCAGTATTACTGCTTAATAATTTGAGTGCTGCTTTGTCAGTTAGTGATCTTGTCTATATTTTGACAGCTAGGACAGCAGTTCTGTGGGCTAAGCTCTGTCTAAATATTATCACCTGGAGACTTGCTAATATGTTTTATCTTTCTGCTTCTTCACCGGTGAGGTGAACGACACTTCAGTTTGAAACCACTCATTGCTTTCCAGCCCATTTTATCATTTAATGTGAACACCCCAAGGCTCTACATATTCATGCTCTTCTAACACAGGTGGTGTGGACCATATTCTTAATGCTGTAAGGCTTAACAGAAAAAGCTTTGCTCCTTTAAAATTTTCTTTAATGGGCACAATATTGTTTCCAAGTCATGCCCTTTTGGCAGCTCTGTAACCCTGCTTCTGTTTAACCTCATGCAAGAAAGCGGAGCTGGCATGCATAAAAAAGAAAGGCATTTGTTATTTGCACATCAGCACTCATCTATGCGAAAAATCTCAGATCTCTGAGATCTGCATTCATAGAACTGTGCTGATAATAAGAGTGTTGAGATCAGTTAAAAGGCCCAATTTTATTTTTAATAAATCTCAACTAAGTAGAAAATTGAACTCTTTAGGCCTGCTATTAAAAGGTACCTTCAATTGCAAAGATGACTGGTTGAGTGTATGGACTTAACAATGTGAATAGTGTTGTACCTGCAAGAAGTACAATACGGAGTGCTGGGAACCACAGCTGTGCGCACATTGTAGAGTTATTTCCTGGTCATTATTCTGGAGCAGCACTTATCCAGGAGGAAAAATAGCAGATGTATCAGGCCATCAGCTACTACTAACAGAAATATTGGTGCCTAAGACACTAAGGGAAAAATAAAGTTATAAATGAGCTAGTTGTATTAACACCCACCATTTTAATCTGCTTTTGTTAACCAAGAAAACAAAAAAATATTGCAATAATTTCTAAAAACTTTCACTAGGCTGGCACTAATGCACATCTCTAAGAGGAGATCCAGTGTGACACGAAACAGCAAAAAGATAATGTCATGAAAAGAACTATGGAAGATGAGATTCTTCTCACAGAGCTTTTGATGGCTAAAATATAGTCATCTATAATGAAGTGAGTCACTGTCTACAGAAGGAAAAAGGAACCTTGGAAATACCATTCGTCTGACCAATTTTAAACCTCAGCTACAGAGATTAATTGCATTGACAGATGTGAATAATTCAGATGCAGATATGTACATTGTAGCCTTCATAAAGTGTAGACTTCATAAACTGTCTACATTTGTGTAGATGGGTTCCCACAGCAGCATCTAGTAAATAAGCCAGTTTAAAAAGCTTCGTAAATATTAATAACTTAATTTTCCCTCATAATTACTGTTAATATATTGATGATTCTTTCCCCATTTCCTGCCCTATGCTTCAAATAGAATTGGAATGAAAACACTATAAGACCAGTTCTTGCAATGGCTCTAATCAGGGGGATGTTTTTAGGAGAAGCTTATGAGGGGATCTACAAAAGACAGGCACTGTGATTCAGCGACACCGCTGATGCTCTGCCACGGTGAGACTTCTAGAGCAAATACTGCTTTAAAATCAGTCTGCTTAAGAATGTGAGAACCACTATGGCAAGTTAAAAGACACATATACAACCCTGCAGTATCCAACTGCCTCATTTAACACAGGAGTACCTCAAGTGCATCTCCCTTTACGGCAGGCTGAGGTAGGAGACCGTCTTCCTGGGCCCCTGGCACTTGGTGGAGAGAGATGGGGTAACTGCCCTCAGTGCAGCTAGAGTGACTCGGAGTGATGACGCCTCCTGATCCGGACATGCCTCTTCCTCTCCAATGCCTTCAGAGTGACTGGAGGGATGACCCTCCTGGCATGGAAGTGATACAGGAGCTACTAGTTTAGATTCTTAAAGACAGGGTGTATACTCTTACCTTTGCTCTCTTCTTCCCCTCCTCTGAACACTAGTAAATTCAGAAAAGAATTTTTACCTCTTTGAATCACAAAAGATGAAATGGATCCTCCTCTTCTAGAAGAAAATAATAATAGTTTGCAGCTATTAAAAAAAAAATCTCAAATAAACTTGCATTCTTTGTCAGGTTCTACCAAGTAATTAGGTGATGTAAGTACCTGGGAATGTCAATAGCATCACTGGATATCAAAGTTCTTTACAAAGGATGGTAGCTATTGCTATCCCCGTGGGGATACAGAGAGTGAAGGGACTTGTTTGAAGTTACTCAGAAAGGAGCAGGAAATCCAGGTCAAACCCTTTTACAACGCTCTGCCCACTTGGCAACACTGTAAGGATTTTTTTCCCTTTGGTACATAACCAAAGTGTTGTTCCAATGCAGCTATTCATTCCCTCCTTATTCAAGTGCAGTTAGAAAGGGGAAATGAGATATTTCATATAGGCTCTGCATGATAATGTAGCCACTGGCTTAAGCTAAGCACACAAAAGCCAAGCCAAGACTGGAAAAAAAAGGTGACCTAAAGAAAAGCTTGAACTTACTGAGCGGTAAACTGACTTGGTGCCTGTGCATGAATTGAGGATTACTTCTAAACCTTGATCCCAGATTTTAATTCTCACTGTCACTAACTTCCTACACAATAATCTGTCTTGCCTAAATTGTCCTTGCTAAAAACAGAGAGACAAGCTAACATAAACACCTGTATTGCCATACTAGTTCAGACCAATGGTTTTTAGTCCAGTATAGTGTCTCTGACAATGGCCAAAGCAAGAGCATAAGAAATGGGGAAATACTTGATGATCCTTTGAGCTCCTCCCTCATTTAGGCAATCATTGGATTAGCAACTCCTGATCTGGACCATGCAGACCATTGTGTTTAATAGCCTTTATGGACCTGTTCCCAATCGTTGTGTTTAATCCCCTTTTCAGACCCATTTGTATATTTGACGTGCACAAAGTCCTGTGTAATGTTACGGTGCATGTAACACTTTTCCTGTTTAATCAGCATCCACTGAGTAACCCCCCCCTACTTCTTCTGTTATGAGAACAGTGCACAACCCCTCCCTATGTGTTTTGCCTGTGCTGTTGCTGGTTTTATAAATCTGTCTTGCATACTTTCAATCTCTTTCCAAACTGCAGTGCCTGGCCCATTTTACACATCCTTTAGGGAAGCTGTTTCATACCCCTGTATGCTTTCTAATGCTGTGATGCTGGCTGCATGTATAAAATAGCTCTGATTTTCTGAATGAAGAGTGCTGCGTAAGAGCAAAAGAACAGGTTTTGTTGCAGGTTTCGGTTTTTGGCAGGGGCAAAACATTTGTGTAGCTCATTTATCACAGTGTATTGTGTCTTCCGTGCTCTGTGAATCTGTCACTGGTAGCAAGCTGTGGCAGCTGTTAAATTTCTAGCTTGGAGGTAAAGATGTTAGCAAAGCTATTAGCAGAATTCTATTATAGCCTGGAGAAAAAAACAGAGTAAGCAGTATTTTTGATGAGATTCTTCGAAGTGTCAGTAGTTACACAGTCACATATGATTGTTTTGGCCTGATGTTTATCATCCTTAATATACAAATAAACTTTAGAGAAATAAAAAATTTTTGTCCCTTGAGAAAGGCAGCCATTTCACAATCAGAAAGTGTGGTTAGCACTGTGAATGAGTATTAGAAATGTCTCCAATAGAGTCGGTCTCTCAACAATTTGTATGTGGCTTTGGGGAAGATTTCTTCTTATCTGTTATCACCGGACTTTTCTTACTTCATATGTCCTGAGCATTATGAATACTTTATTTTGAACAGTGAGAGAAAGGTAGGAGCATGCTACTCAGCTGTTTGCGAAGATCTTTTCCACTGTTTTAGACCTCTGAGGCAATGTGTGGGTGTACATGTGGTCATGGCGTTGCAACATTTCATTCAGGAGGCTCACAAGAAGGTGGCTAAGATTTCCTCTTGCCCTTACAATTCTGAGTCATGAAACTTTTATATGTGATTTCATTAAAGAGGACATCAAAACCATGTAATTGTCTTAGGAATTTTAGTACCATTTTAAAACTTGGTCATTCGTGAGTCTAATTTACAAACATAATCAGTAGGACTTTAACTCCCTACTTCGCTTACTCTGAAAATCAATTTTACTTTTAAAAACAGTTAGAGGGTTGTAGGAACTTTTTACCACATCCCACTTTCATGGCTTTGGTACGAGAGCTAAGGAATTCCAAATCATTTTTCTGAATGCCACTTTTACAAAATAGCCCAAGGCCTAACCTGCCAGGATGCAAACCAGGCTTATCCAATGGCCTTTTAAAATAAAATGCTACTGACATCAGATGCCTATGTGGTTTATGATAATGTAATAATCATAAAAGGCTCGAATGTGATTTCCTCATTTTTGACACCAGACAGCAAATGGTGATTTGCCAGTACAGAAACTATTTCCATTGGTGTATTCCCCACCTGCTCTCTTATCTACTTCATAAAACCTTCCTGTCTAAAAGGGAAATTTCATGTTTCCCTGCTTAGGATAGGTTTTGACGAGACTATGGAGAGTCTTTTGAAAACTCATTAACTAGGAAAGCAGCTCCAGACTTCTGAAATAGATCCTTTTTATCCCTTACTTTTGGCTTTAGGGAATTAGCTGAATTCATACAAGTGACATGACTGGAGAGAATGCCATGTAATGAAGGGCTCTTTAATCCCATAGATTATTCTGGTGGGTTTTCCATCATGGTAAGCCTTAAAACCAAGATAGGATATCTTTCTCAGAGATAACGAAAATGCACAGCCTTTGTTATAAAGCTGATGATGATTTCCTCTGGCTTTGAAACTCATGAGTCACTGGGATTCTTGTTCGCAGCAAACACCACTTGCAAACACAACTGATATCCAGAGTTCAATCCCTGAATTATCAGTGCATATTGCTTTCTAAAAGTCCTCTCTGGTCACCTATTATGTGGAAACTAATTTAACATCTAAGGGTTATTGCAGAATTGCTAGGGAGCAAATTAAACATGGCCATAGAAGATTGCCATTGTAACAGGCTTCAAAAAATACTATTGCTGAGTAACCTAATTCATCTTGAGAGTAAAAACTAAGGAGTTCCTGAAGGTATCCAACAGAAAAGTTTAAACTGAGTAACACAAAGTAGTCAGTTTCCTGATCAATATGACTAGTTCCTAATTTGTATGTCTGGCCGGTAATAAGTAACAACAACTAAATAAAAAGGAATAAAAAAGATAAAAAAAGGGAAACATTTTATTATGCCAGTTAGGAAGCAGAAACAAATAACACTTTTATTCATTTGGCATAACTGCTGTTAGTTGAAGTTATAGCCAGTATTATATTCCTGATAGTTACCCTTCTGAGGTACATATCCCTAAAGTCAGTGCTGGTCTCCTACAGTGATGCTGGCTGCTTTAAATGAGAAAGTGTTTGGGTCAGACTTGCCACCAGCCAGAGATTAATTATGGATGGCATTATGTCTGATGTGACCTACAACAAATGCAGAGAATAAGGTAATAGCATACTCGTTCATCAAATTAATAAAAGATAAACAAAATGGTGGCAACTGTAGGAAAATAATTGGCCTTGATTATTAAAAAATATGTTACCTGGGGGCCTGTGGAGGGAATGATTAGAGAGCTCCGTGAAAAGAGCTGAACAAAGAAGTCCAGATGAAAAAAAAGTGCACTGAGATGCAGAAGTGTGGGTTAAATACTTGAAGTGGAAAAGGTATGAAAAAATTGGATACTGAATAATGTATCTTTAAGAATCAAGGCTGTTCTCTTTTGGTTTCAGTATGTGATGAAGTATTTCCTTTCTTAGGTATTTCTAAAGGGCTTTTTGCTGTTTCCTTTCATGTTTCTGGGATGCCTAAAACATTTACAGTTTAACTGGCTATGCCCATACTAAGAGAGCAACTCTTCTCAGTCTTCCTCAGAGATGGAGGAACTAGCTTATTTGCTTATTAAGTAATGTCTTCCAAGTTCTTGGAACTGTGTTGACAATAGTATTTTACATAGTCCACCAAGAAAACTGAACTGGTGTTTCCCTCCCTCCTCTTTATTGTTTTGGGGGAGAGGCAGACAGGGAGACAGGGTATTAAATTATACATTGTGTAATTGAAAGAGGATTCCATATAAGGCAATAAAATAATTTGATCTTGTCAGTAAAACTTCTTTATCCCAGAAAAACAGAAACAGAAGTCATCAATACAGATGTAACTCCCAAAACTCCTGCAATAACTAGGCTAGCAATAGTGCAACTTCATACACATAACTAGCAGTAGTATAGGGATTAGTTTGCCCAGTTAAATTCTGTTTAATATTGGCTTTCACTAGATGCAATTTAAATTTTAAAGACATTAAAAAAAAGAGAAATGTAAAAAAAAAAAGTAAAGACATTCAGTGTTTCAAATTGTTCCTGCATTCTGATGGCTACAAAATGGAGGCAAACAAGCCATGTTCATGATTGCTAAAATCAAACTTTGCTATCAGTTTCATAGCAAGAGGTGTTCTACCTTCTGCTAAATTTTCATGGCTAAATAGAAAAGCTAATGTTCTATCAGTTAAACTGGGTATCCTCTTAGGAGCCAAACTGGATAGGTTTTTCCCAAAGTGTTTTTATATGCAGATAAACTGGCAATAATTCAGGCTGATGACACAAATAAGCAGATTTCTGATTCAAATGATGTAACAAGCTGAAAAAATAAAAGACTTCTGCAATAACAATAGTTTGGTTTTATATTCTCGGATTCTGGGTTTACGCAGATGGTTACATTCTCCTTCCTAGAAGAGACACTGCAGCGGTTGCTCCTCCAGGGTTCTGCTGATCTGGCATGCATTCACACGCTGAAATGTGCAGTGTACAAAAGCTGCAACCTTGTCCTTTCTTTAGTGCTCTTGCCCACCACTAATTCTGGATGTGCCCACATCATCTTCTGGTGCTTGTTCCAGTATGATGGAGCCACACAGATGCTCCACCATGTCCTTGGTGGCTACAGGCTGGCAGTGAGGTGCACCGAAAAGATCGAGTTTCCAGTCTGTTAGTGCATCCGGATACCAGGAAGGTTTTAGTGCTGGCGTGGTGTCTTAAGCTGGATCTGGTTAAAAATTCCAGCATATAATAAGCAGGAGCCAAAATCCTGGGCCAGGCCGATGGTATTCTACCTCTGTTAATGCCTGATTTTTTTGAGTAAAGTCCAGAAAAATATTTTTAATTTTTTGAACCTTTTAGGTTCAAAGTTCATTAGTAGCCAAACTTAGAGAAAGTTCAAAGTTCTATGTAAATCAAGGAACAGAAATAATTTCGTGTTAATTTTTTCCAGGTCACATCACAGTATATTCACTTGCTATATCCATCCAGATCTGATTTAATATAAGTTGAAAATAAAAAGAAAATATAATTTTGAAGGTATTATCCAAATTCTGTAGAGCTAGCAGGGAATCTTCTTGCAGCAGTCAGATTTGTTAACACATTTCTGGATATTCATTCTTGTAAAGAATGAGCAAGACCCTTATCCTTCTCCCTTGGTGATACCTGAGCTTTGCAGGGTTACACAATAGCTTCCACAGCCATTATAAGAAAAGTGAGGTACTGGCATTCCTGGTAGCAACGTTAGAAGAATGAAAATGTATGTTTCTTTGTACTCACAGAGTGTTTTTCATTCAGAATGATTACGGTTCAAACACTGCAATTGTTCTGTTCCCGTCTAAGACACAGTCTACAGTGGGCTTCTCAAAAACTGTTATTAAATAATAAAGAAAACAAGACAGATTAGGGCATGCACCAGTACTGCTCAATGGAGTTCTTTTAAATATTTGCCCCACTGTATCACAATCCAGATTGCAAAAGCAGAACTGAAAGTACCACAGAACTGAAAGTTCTGCAGATCTGTAGGCCACAAGGTTTTAAAATACAAGGTTCCACACAGAGCAAATGATTTTTAAAGGATGAAGTTTAAAATGAAACTTGCATTCAGAATTTAGGGGACAATCCCCCCAACCTAAACTGTTTTCCACAAAAACTATAAATTCTTGGACACCATCACTGATGCTCAGGGACTGACATTCAATTAGATGAAATAATTCTCTGCATGCTCACAGTTTAATGTAAGAACTGTCATATTGTATATGCACATACATTCTCTCTTCCAATGAATTCCCCATAAAAATATTTTCTCAATTCTTCATCAATCACAGCTGTGCTGAAGGGCTCTCGTTTGAAAATAAAGGGGGATATTTTCCTTCAGATCAATGACCTGTGTGAACCTAAAATTTGTAAATGTATTTTATGCAGAAGTTCAGGAATTATGTTGAAGTTGTTACAGTTAATACTTCCATTCTCCCAGGGAAGAACCACTCCCCCTTGCTACACCTGTAAAATTCGCAAAGCAGAGGTGGGATGCATCGCACGAGTCTAAATGTGTGGAACAACACATGCACACATCATGTGCGTTGGGTGGGTTGAGATTTATGTCCCTTGCAAAGCAGAATTGTTTGGGTCCTACAGTGGCCATTTGTCCAGAATTTCTCCATGTTTTTCATCTGTCAAAAGCCTGAAAATCCAGCGGAGCCGAAGCGTAGGTACAAGAGAATGGGCACGTAATTGCCCACTCGGACATAAGTCCGGAGAGCCAGCCTGCCCGGAGCTGCCCACAGGTCAGGCAGCTCTCTACAGCGCTGCCGTAAGCTCTCACAACTGCCCGAGCCTCGGCAGCATCAGAGGATGCGCTTCCCACACCCAGCCCTCTCTTCCCCAGCGGTAGAGTGTGCCACTTACATCAGATGGCTTAAACCCAGCTGTGAACGAGAGACGTTATTTGCTCTTGGATGGACGAAACAAAGAGAAAACGAAAACTTTCATTTGCCACATCATTTCTTTCTATGTGAACCTGCTGCCCACCCTTTTCCTTTTGTCTCTAAGTGGCTTCCTCCAGCAACATTTAATCACAGCGAATGCTCTCTCCTGGGAGACCTGAAACTGTGCTTTAAGAGGTTCAGGGAAACAGTATGTGCATATAAGATTTCACTGCCATTGTTCAATCTGCATTACTCAGGATGTTAATTTAATTTTAGATGCTTCACCACAGTCAGGGAAAAAACGAAACTCTCTCAAATTAGCTGATAGCAAAAGCATCTAATGTGTAGCAAATTGAATTGCATTTTGCTTACGTTCAACTGAATTAACATTTAGATCTCTGAAAATTAAGAGGTGTATTATTCAACACATCAACAATATAAAGCTTGCTTAATAATGATATTTTGATTATGTTTTTCTAATTCAGGTCTGGCTGAATGACAATATGACAAAAGTATCTGACAATGACAATAGCATTTGCCTGAGAACTAACATCAGTCTTAAATAATGTTTAAATTTATTCCTCTGTAAAAACGTATTATTTTAATTAAACACACAACAGTTCATTCTGTTGTATAAAATGATTTTCTAAACGCAACCCAAGATAAAAACTGGCTTACTGATAGCAAAGTCAGAACTTCAAAATTTCTACACGTGGTTAACAAATGGATGGGAAACGTGAAAACTTGCCGTTAGGCAGCACTGCACAGAAGGCACTGCTAGTTTGGACCCCCTGTTAGCACTGTCAGTGTGAAAAGGGACACGTTTGTCTTCAAAGCCAGCGCCGGCACCCCGAGAGCAGCTTTGGGACTGCAGGCTCTCCCCGCACTATGTCACTGCGTGCCTCCTGGCTGCCCAAGCCCAGCCTGACGCCGTGGCGGGGCTGACATCATCTACTGCACCAGCTCGCCCGCCAGTGGCAGCCCCACTCCTGCTGCTGACAGGGAGGATCGGAGGGGAACCTGGAGATGGGGGTTGGCTTTCAAATGAGGTGCGGTGGGACAACAGAGCCAGCCCCATGTTTGCAGGAGGAGGGCAGGAGAGACAGACAAGTTGGGACCACACCAAGTACTTTGAATGGGTCTGAGAGGAAAGGCGTCACGTGCCGATACCAAATTGTAGAGAATTAGTCTGAAACTGGACTAAAAGTCGCAGTAATCTGGGAAGAGGGTTTGATCTCTGGATTGAGCTTAGATATGCTGCTCAAGAAGCTGCAAAGTGCAGCGACAGCTTGGATGTGTGACTAAATTAACAGGCTTGACATAGACATAAAAAGTGATGCTGGGCTGAAGGCACCGGAATGATCTTGATGATAGGAGAGATGCTGGCTAAGGCACACGTCTGTGCTAGTTTGTTATGACACATGCTACTTAAAACTATGGGGAAAAGACGGGATGAAAATTATTGTTAGTACTAAAACCAGGACTCTAGTGAAACTTCCAATTAAGCAAGACTGTGCCTGATCCTTACTTGGTTGGGTTACCTGAGCTGCTTAAGGATTGGCTGGATCCTTGGACACATATTTTTACTTCAAATTTCTGAACACTTGCACATAAAGAAACAACCATCTGCTATTGGTGGAAAACCACAGCGCTTTCATCCAAACAGTAAATAAAACTTCAAGTTACTAAGCAAAATGGAAAGCCTTGGAGAATCTGTACAGTTAAAACTTTCTGAAGGTTTTGTCTATGTTGCCGAGTATCAAATGTTTGGATGATAATGACCAAGGGATTAGAGATCAAAACGTTTCTTTATTTTTTCATTTTGCTTGCTTTGTACATCTGGCAGTGTCAGGGTATTGTCCATTCCACGATGTCCCCTGTTCAGTTACTTATGCTCTCCGTTCAAAACCACGTCTGACTGATTAACTAAGAGCAGAGGGCAGCCCTATTAGCACATTCACATGCCTTTGCAAAACAGAGATGTTCTAACACAGGTACAGAGTAACTATTCACAGACTGAAGTGGAAGCCAGCAATCAGAAAACCTTTTACAAATTAGAGAATGAGCTGCAAAACCCATGCAAATTGCAAGGCACCTTAGGCCAAATAGTTTTATTTGTAATCACAGCCTAATTTTGCTGGATCAGCTTCAATTTTTTAGCATCCTTGCATCAGTTGTATCTGACAAAACTTTAGTAGAATTAAATACTGGTCTTCACATCTTCAAAACCCTATGCCATACAGCAGGACAAGAAGGAAAGCAACACACAAAACCAATTCCAACATAAGGTGTTGGAGGAATGTATCAATTGGGATTAAGTAACAGTGGCTAAGACCACTTCAGGTGCAACTTTCCAGGTAACAGACTTCCCTGTTTCCCAACCCAAACAGAAAACAAAAGCCAGAACAAAGATCAATTCAAATCTAATAAAACCATGGATTTGACAGAAAACAGAACATTTTGGTTTTGAGTATTTTAAATGTTTCTGAATTGGAATAAATTTAGCAATGCAATGTCCTGTCAAAAAAATTAAGCAAATAAGTTTTTCACTCTTTCATTTTTTGCTTTTTTAGCCGAAACAATCTAAGGAAACATCCACTGTATTGTGGTTGCTTTTAAAGTGTTCTGATGAAATCCAAATGTTAACAAATATTTTCTGGAGACGACTTTGCTGCAAGAGCTCTATTTAGCTTTTTCACAAAGCTTCTTTTATAAGGTCAGCAAGTCTCTTGAAGGCCTGAAATGACACAAATATGGTTCACGTTTATATTCCAGCATTACTTAAATAGGCAACATACCAAACCTGTAAAAACTACCCTAACCATATACAAACTCAGTATACAACAAACATGTATGGGCTTTGACTGGACAAAGCTTCCACTTCTCTGACAGAAAATAAAAGGCAGAGTTTTCTGAAACAGAAAAATACATATATTGATTTTCAAAGGTTATTCAGAGTTCAGATGCAACTAAACAGTTTTACTTTTAATACAACTAGTGATCTTTTGGAATAGTATCTCTTAATTTAATGTAAGGGCCTAGAGGCTCCAAAGGTGAAAGAAAAGGAAGAACAGTTGAGTAGGGAAGCATATAAAAGATACAGTTTGACTGTCAATAGTATGGTTATGAATTACTTTTACAAAGGAGAAGGAAGAAACAGAAGAAATACAGAAGAAGAAATAGAAAGGCAATAGAAGAACTTATCTCTTACACACCTTCACAACTGAATGGAAGTACAACTACAAATACTGAACTGTTTCAAGGACCTGAATCAAGTATTAAATTTGCACAAATAAATGTCTCCTATCTTTCTTCCCACTGATTTTACAGATACAGCCAAATAGCATCCAAAATGTTCCTAAAATACATAGAAGATTAGTTCCTGAGAAATAAAATACAACATATATGTCAATTGCATGAAAGAAAACCACTGTTCTTTCTTATAAAGGATTGACAACACACACACACACAGAGAAAAAAACAGGTAATTCAATCTCAGGAATGGAAAGTCTGAAAAACAAAAGATATGTGATGCCTGCTAATACTAAAACAAATATCAAAACTTCCTCTGACTTCAGTAAAGCCTTTATGAATAATGTCTGGGAGGATTAAATGTGAGACTCTACATGTATGAGTTACACAGAAAAATTTTAAGTAGTCCTAAAATTTTGGTACCTTTCAGGTCATTTGGATATGAGTACCTTGCCTAATAAACAGCTAATACTGCTTCAAAAGTACTGCTTAATCACTGAAGTAAGTAAAAATAAGGGAGCATTATTATGTGAGAAACTGTCTTGATAAGAATGTAAAAAAAAAAACCAAACCTCACTTACCAGATCCATCTGGCCTGGAGAAGACAGAGAGAAGGAGGCTCTGACATAAGAACTAGGCTCTGAACTATCGATATTGAATGCTCCTCCAGGAACCAGTAACACCTAAGAAAAATTGATTAGCACCCAGTTATCACCACTTCTACACTATGTTAAATTACATTTGAGCAGGCTCACTGCTGAAACACCGGTATCAGAACATGGTGTAATATATTTCTTCTCTTCAAAATGAGAAGCTAGGAATATGCAACCTGGAATCAGACTTTTCATGACAAAATAAGGGGCTCTCAGGTTTTGGTCACCTAGGCTGGTAGGTTACCAGGTCTGGCTTATCATCACAATGTTTAGAAGCACCAGTGACGTGGGATGCAGTTTACTCAGTACACAGTGCTGGCTCTTATAAATTGTAGAAATAAAACCACACTTGATTTCTGTTATTAAAAAGCTATAGTGGTCAGGTATCATTCATATAGAAACATATATATATGTTGTATACATGACATTGTACTATATATTAAAATGGTTTAAATTTAAGTAAGCTGATTAAATATCAACATCTGAGTACAGACATGAAAATATTTTATTAATGAGTCACTGTGCAACAATGCCTGACTTGCAGACTCAGTGATGATGCACAGCAAATTCCCCTGCTTTTTTATGTGTGCGCATATGTGCGGATAGATATGGTAAATTTATTTTATCCTTCCCTCATTTCATTTTAACATCATAAGCCATTAAACCATAGGTCATACTTCTTTCTGCAAAGCTTTTTCCATGATCAGCTGCTGTGTATCGGAAACGCCCTTAATTTTGATCCACAAGAACATGCCAGCAGCAGGAGGGTACCATTCTGCCAAGTCTGGAGAGAGAAAAAAGAAAGGAATCAAGAAAGAAACTTCTGCTTTACCTTTAATTGATACATCATAGATTTAGTGATGCTGTAGATTTGTTGCTCCAACGAACTCAAAGGGAATGTAGGCCACAGAGCCAGGATGCCACTTCCCAAATTTAAAGTACTCCTAACCAAATCTGTGTGGGCTTACTGCACTTGTGCTAGTATCCTCAATGTTTTTTTGTAAATACGATTGCTCTGAATTACAGAAATCCAAAACATTAACAAACTATACTTGTTGATTACTTTCAGATCAAGTAAACAACCTAAAATAATTTTTATGATGCAGTTTCTCTTAACATCACATTGATTATCAATACGATTTAAAGCGTAGCAAAGTGCAAAACGGTTTTCCTTTAAGTTAAAATGATTACAGATTCTTCCCCAAAGAAAAGGAGAGCCTAGGAGTTATGAGGCAGATGGGAAGGCTTAGAGAGGATTTATGTTTTATATTACACTTGCAAACTTACTGTATACCTTTTGTTTACCTAGAATTCTTTTATCTGGTTTTGGACATATTTTTGAAGAAACTATTTATTTGACTTGACATCTTCTCCAGCTCTTCCTTGGTGTATTTAACCATTACATATTGACAAAATTAAGGTCTGTCTTCCATAATATTATGGCTCCTATTACTAGAAAACACGAAGAGCCTGTAATCTTTACATGAGTATATTCTCACAATACACTTTAAGGTAGCCCAGTGCTATTACACTGGTTTGATACTTGGGGAATTGAGACAAAGAGGACCTACCTAGGTCAACAAACCAAGGTTGTTCAGAGCTATGTAGAAAAAGAAATACTTCATATCTAAAAACCTGGAATTAGCAAGAATAAGTACATTAATGATTGTGTGGTGCCCAAGTACCCATGTCCCATGGAAGTATCCTCTAAGGTAGGTGGGCAGTTCTTAAGCAGTTATTGCTGATTCCACTTAGACTAACTAAAAGGAGTGAGTCACTAACGGTAGTTGCATTATCGTTGATCAAATTCTTTCTATGCTCTGTGACTAACCACAAAAGGGAACATTTGAAACTGATTTTGGACAAAGAAATGATTATCAGTACTGCTATATCAATTGTTTATATCTTCTTTTAAATTAAGGACACTGAATCTGGCTATTTCAGACAGAGATTTTAAACATAAAAAATTTAAGGACATAGTGGAGTGAAATATATGCTCTTTATAAAACTGCTTTATACGGTAATGTGGTTAGGTTTTTCTCATCACCATCTCCTTGTCCCACCAGAAAAGTATGAAAAAAGCAGCACTAGATAATTTGTCCCAAGCTTAATATTTAATGTCATTAATTTGCTTATAGTGCTTATCTGTCACTTCAGTCAAGAGATGAACTTCAGTGATTTTTCTTGAACAAAGATGATAAATAGCTAGAAAAAAAATTAAGTAATTAGCTGTGTTGTACTCACTGACCTTTCAACCACTTGTCAGCAGCAATGAGCATTGCATCCCGCTGGGTCCTGTAGAACTCCACCACTCTGAAAGTAAATTATCAATTCAAAGTCATGATCCCATAGCGCTTCAGAGTTCATTTGTTTCCAAAGGCAGAAACAAAGCTTTTCTACTTCAACAACCTAAGTGCACATTTAATGGAAACATAAGCATATCTTAAATGGGCACAAAACAGTATACTGTATGTATAAAATTTTGTGTATGTATCAGAGAAGTCTTGAATGCTTCAGCGTGTCTGCAACAAAGCACTGATCAACCAGACAGAGGAAGTGCCTGCTTTTTAAGCTCTACTTATGTCAAGGAAACTGTTTACATATTATATCCACTCTGTCTATTATATCAGTGGATACAAGTCCTGTTAGCAATATTTAACTGCACAAAACAGGCATACTGAAGAAAATTAAGGACTTATACATACGCAAAAGCACAGCCTTGGTATTTGTGCATTTGGGTTGAATTTGTGTAATGTGCACACATGGAAATAGTATTTCACAAGGTAAAAAGTAAATCATAGGATAAACCTGTCATGACTTTTCGACAGTTTCCCCTTTTCTATCCCCTATAACCTTCACACTTTAAGTAAAACTTCCAAATGATTCAATCTCTTACTAGGGAAAATTACCCTAACCCAAGTTTCAACAGGGACAAGTCTTGTGCAGTGGCTTTTGTTGACATAAAATGAGACAGCTGTGCAATGGGAGCCACAAGAGAAATGCCTGATACAGAGTTCATAAATCAGATGCAAATGTGTTCCCTTCTCTGCAGAGAAAACATACTTAGTACTTTGCATGATTTTACATTTAGATTTTTTTTATTATACTCTCTGACCCAATAGCTTTGATTTCTGGATGTATTTTATTACACCTGATAGACAAACAGTGACACTACCAAAGGCTTATATAGTTTTGGGACTCGGCCTATACCAATTGCTACATTCTGCATGAAATGGTAAATCTCACTTAGGCAGTTTTTACTACATCACAAATTCTGTTGCAAGTTTTTTGGCCTTCTGTTATCATTTTACTTTCATGTTGGAATGAAATTATAAGAAAGACAAGACTTCCACAAAAATGTAGCTGCTCCAAACAACAGGCTAGCTCCTACTCAAAAGCGTGATCTAACAAGTCAGCCTTGTCCAAATGATATCACCTGGAACAGATTGCAGTCAGCTGTTGGGCCTCATCAGTAAGTCACCTGACAACTGAGTCTAGAAGGTTATAAAGGATTGCAGTTACCCTACTGCAGCACTGTTTTCATTAGTTTGAGAGGAAGAACAGCTTTCTGGCTTGAGCAAGGATGTCTTTTTAGCCTATGAGAAGGTAAGTGAAGAGATGCATTTAGGGTATATTTTTTGAACTCCTGAAAGTTGAGCTGCTAAAGTGTGGTCCAAGTTTCCCTGCAAAACCTAT
Organism: Aviceda cuculoides; assembly: GCA_035590195.1. Taxonomy (NCBI): domain Eukaryota; kingdom Metazoa; phylum Chordata; class Aves; order Accipitriformes; family Accipitridae; genus Aviceda; species Aviceda cuculoides. The sequence goes on along the minus strand of JAVJGG010000054.1, from coordinate 2,522,521 downwards.
CTTTATGTTCCTAATTCTTAAAAGAAGGCAAAGCTAGGGCTGGTGCTTCTGCTTTGTTTTTTTTTTTTTAAATGCTGGTGTTTACAGTATGGACAACAGGCAGGTGCTCAGGGGACAGAAGTGGCTGTTACAGTGAACATAACTTTCTCCATGCTTTGCTCACACTACTGTTACACGCCTCTGCAGAGCGTGGCACAGTCCCCCAAGGTAGGAAGCTTGGGGTTCTAATGGCATCTGAAATGAAACATGGTTACTCAGAGAAACTATGATCCTCCAGCATAATAAATTAAAAACAAATGTGTGTCAGTCAGTATGTAAGAAACGCCTTGCTGAGTTAGACCTTAGCTCAGTGCTCTGTCTCCAAGAATGGTGATAATGGCAATGTTTAGTGAGTGTAGGTGAACCTCAATGCTCTCTATAGGTCTTTCTATCAGTATCCACAATCATTAGATTAAGGATGTTAGAGGGTGAATCCCCACTGAGTTAGTGAGACAAGAACCCCCTTTACAGACGCTATGCTGACTCCTTCTCAATAGATTATGTGCTCGGTGATCTTAGCCTTTGCTGTAGACCACTTCCACAGGGATGAAAACTTTATTCACTGATATGGAGGTCCCAGGATCCTCCTGAGTTCCCTTCAGATGGGAGCTGTGTAATGACTGTACCAGTGGACTGGCAAGATGGGAGCTGTGCAATGACTGTGCCAGTGAACTGGCAGATTGCCTGTTGGTCTGTAGTGATAGGTTACATGCCCTGTAACTTCACACTGAGCTCCTTCAGAACTCTTGTGTGTATACTGTCAGTCTTGGTGATGTGGCTTACCCATCTGGCCTAATACTGGTGCACCTCCTCTGACATGGTTACTGCAAAGAATGTTTTATGTAGGTAACAAGAAGCAGAATGACAGATGATGGGATCCGGCATATGACATGGCCCTACCTGTCTATATGCTCCAAGAAACCCTTTTCTCCCCATTGCTGAAGCAGCTGTGATATCATAATCTAAAGAAATAAAACACATCATCAATACCATATTTTAAACAGCACTCTTCCGCAGTCATCAAAAGATATATAGCCTGATGCATTATCCAAAATTCCACACAGGCAATAAACTGCATGCAGGGTCTCTTGGAGCCCTTTATAAACAGAGGTGGCAACAGCAACAGGCCATTGTAGTCCATGTTACTGGTGTCTCCAAGGATCATGGCCATGTTTGGAAGTTGGGGTGGGGGAGGGAAAAATGGATGGAGAGCTAAATATAGTAATCGGGGAGAAAGAGGAAGGCAATGTATATTGCTTTACCTTCTTGCCCATATCAGCCTCTCTGCTTTAATACTGCCTCTATGACAAATTAATGGAGCTGGAAGATGGAAGCCATATTTAGATGTGCTCAATGTCTCTTTTCCTTATTACTAACCATAAAGGGGCTGCAGTTGGCAGCCTGCTTTGTAATGTCTTTGTGGGCTGCCAGTATTGTTCTAATTGCAAAGCAGAACGAGAAACAGAAAAAAACCTAAGTGCTTCTTCCAATGTATGCTTTACATTGAGGTTTTTTGAGTGAATCTACTGGCAAGAGATATGAAGTATTTTGATTTGTGAAATCTGAGGGTTAAGAGCATATTAGCTGTGCTTTCCATGCACTGAGACACCCTCTAGCTCTGGCTGTAATTTCTATGGTGGTCTCTCCTTTGGCAGAATTGACTGTGTATGTGCTTAAAACTACAAAGTGCAGAGCAACTGCAAAAGTGCAAAGCTGTTCGTTTGTGGTTTCTTATGACTTGGAATATGTTATCTTTTCTAAATACAGTTCAGTTGGTGGTTTGGTACTTGCCTGTGTGAAAGTGCTGGTGTGCATTGTTGAAACCTGAATGTGTAGAATAACTCTGTCGATAAGAGGCTTGGGACCTGTCAGAAAACCTATTCTTAACCTAAAAAAAAAAAAGAAAAAAGTTACTACAGAAATGCAATGTGCTAATACTTTGTGTAAGTTATAGTTTAACTTATAACTGGGAAAATATGTAACCATTTCATTGACATCATAAGGATCTTCTATGCATTTAAGTTTATCTATATCTTAATACTGCCTTAAGCCCCAGGCTTATGCAATTTATGAGCCAAGTATCAAAGTCATGAAATAAAAACATTTAAGGGTTTTTAATGCTTAGAGTAGCAGCTTAGTTCTGAGACTTCAGGATATATCTCACATTTGTAAGACTTCCTCTGCAACCTTAAAGATAACATGAATCAAAGGGAAGGAAAGATAGGTTTTCACATAATGAAAAATCATGAATGCTCAGGCTTTATGAAAAACAGATGGGAAGTGGCAAACAGCTTTACTCTTTCACTCCCTTTCAGTATAGCAGAATAAATGGAATTTAGACTGATAAACTAGATTCTTATTCATGCTTCAATTCTTATGATCCATCTTTATAGATTGGCTGAAGTTTTTCTTTGAAGAAAGATAGAACCAGTAAGCTCATATGCATCTTTGACAAAGATAAATTGCATCGTGCCTTTTTGCTGTGTCACTTCTGAAACTGCAATCAAACTTAGCATCGTCTCCTCACTTTCTCAGGGATGGGGTTATAACCCACTAGCTGCCAGTGCAGAATTCACATTACTTCATATATCTATTAGGATAATAAACAAAAGCAAGTTAAAAATCAAGTATGTTGACTTGTGTGAAATGGAAAACAGCCAGTTTAGCTTTTCGGGCAGGTGGAAACAACCTGAAAGAACTGTAGGGCTAGAAGATGAGAGATAAGTATAACCCTATGAATAGTTTTTGGAGAATGATGCCATCATTCCTCTTCTGTATTAAAGTCCAGGGAGTCTGCAGGAATGGTAAGACATAGAAGGAGAAATGGAAAAAGAGAGAAAAGTTCCTAGGAGTTCCAGGAACAGAGCTGGAATCCAGCACCTGTCTGCCTAGATGGTGTCTGCAAGAATGGACTGCCTGGGGAGAGTGGCTTAACTATCAGTATCAGAAGAGAAATGGAATCTGGAGTTAAATGACTGCCAAGAGATGACATGAGAAGTGAGGAGACTGAGAAAAGCTGTGGATCCAAAAGTACATTCCAGAAATGGATAGGTATTAGATGAAAAAACACTATGACATGTCTGATCATTTTGTATGAAGTTATTAGTCTTTGTGCCTTAACTGAACAGGCAATGCTGAGCAGTCTGAAGCTGGCCTTACCCAGATGAGAGAATTTTAGAGAAAGAGTCAGTCCTGATAACTCGGCCATCCACATCCATTGAGAGGAAAGTTGGAGCCCATGGCTTGGAAGAAAAATAAAAAATAACATTCAAGATGCTAGTAAGGATTACGATGGAATTATTTTCTTTACTATGAAGAAATAATTAATTTCCTAAAGAAATATTTTGATAGTAAATATTTTAGATGTGCGTTTCAAGGAAAAAATGCAGTAACTTGCTGACAAGTGATTGTTCAGGCTAGCTGTCTGAGATGTGATCACAATGTTCTATGAAAGTCATCAAGAAATCAGCCTTGTTATTTTTTGATGCTTAGCCCACTGTTCACCATACAAGTGTTCAGTTCAAGTTGTGGTATGATGCCATAAGTAGGAGAGAGAAATAATGATTTCTCTGCTATGATTTTTTACTGAAGTAAACAGAAACTGTAATTTCTAAGATGGGGACTTGTAACTTTTAGCTTTATATTAAAAAAGGAAATCAGAAGATACAACCAAATTTTTATGATCTGAGTTCAGTGCACTTTTTCCTTATCAAGAATTCTGCTTTTACACCTTCTCCCCTTACACTCCCTAAAAAAGCTACACAATGCTATTCAATAAGTGAAGCAGTTTTATTGCTCCCTCCCATAAAAACACGTTTCAAAGTAGAAAATATTGAACTTTAGCTTCTACCAATGTTCTATTGCTTTATAAGACCAGCTTTTATTCCTGAAGTTAGGTACTTGTGCAGGCTGTGCAACTGTGGATCCATGTGTGAAGACAGGTCAACACTCGATTGTTACCCATTTGGGGAAAATTCATATGAAGGAGGGAAGCTGCCTATCCAATACTACTTCCTGTGGTATCGGGGAGAACTGCCTCAGGTTGTCCAAAAGGCAAAGGTGTAAAAATGGGATATAGTAGATTGGGAGTAGGCAGTCTTCCACTGAATGAAAGAAGAGCCTGGGCTGAAAGAAACATTGAGGCTGCTGTTTTCAAGTGCTGCTTCAGTGGCATACTTGTTCTGCTCTGGAGGCAAAGTCTTTGCCATTTTCTAACTACTGAAGGAAATTCTCTCCTGTATAAGGCTTGAGGCATTTGAACCACTGATTAACAGGACTGATGCAATAAAATGCCACAAAGGGGACAACAACTGGAAGCAGCGTAGACTGTGAGGCCTACAGCTACCTTGGCAGGATATGAAGAAGGAGCATGCAGGAAGATCCATAGCTCAAACCTTAGTTCTCTCCTGGACCAGAAAAGGTGTTACTAAGGAGTATGGAAGACAAATTACCTTTTCAAACTGAAGAAAGTAGTAAGGATCATCTTCTATAATGAGGAAATCATATTTTCTTGCAAGCTAAAGAAATTAATAAAAAGTAAAGATTTGTTAAAATGTAAAGACACTGTAAATTCAGTTCTTCCTATACCTTGGGCCTATTACCAGGACCATGTTATGATCTTATGGATTGCTCATTCGCTATATACAAGGCCCTATCAAGAGAAACTTTCAAATGCCCAATTTAGACATCAAGCAATTATAAGAGTGAACATGGTACCTGCAGTACAAGGACACATGTATACAACTGAAGGTCTGTTCCATGTAGTGTTCAAACTGTGCAGAAAGCTTGCACTAAGCCCAGTTTGAAGCCCATGGCAAAGATATCAGCCAGCAATAGGCTACTATTGCAAAAACAATTTATCTAATGCATAGCCCACCTCTGAAGAGTTGTCATGAAAGAGGTTCTGCTAGAAACAAGTTCTAGGAGCAATGTCTACTGGACCAATAATGGGCCCAAATACCACACATGGGGTATCCTCAACTGAAATGAGACTGACATTTACCCATTTCCACCTACAAGATTCACCAGCTACATACCTGGTAAATCTCCTTCTTGCGCTCTGTGGTCAAAGAGTTTCCAGTTGGGTTGCAGCCATTCGGAATAGTGTACAGGAATTTGGGGAGGTGGTGGCTACGATTTTTTACATCCTCTGAGCTCCAAGTAGAAAGAATTTCTTTTAGAGCTTTTGGAATAATGCCATGTTGGTCACTAGGAACATTAATTATGTTACAACCCAAAGGTCTCAGCTGTTGATAGGAGGAACAAAACTGTCATAATCCCATAATTCAAAGGTCTTCCATTTGTCATTGGCATTGTAAAATTTCATTGACACAAAGTCTTTCTGACTTTATAGCTATCTCAAACCCCATTTGCTCATGATTCAAAAGAAAGTTTGCCTGAATTTGCTGTGAAGCTTGTCAAACTTAACACATCACACTTTATTTGCCCCGTTAAGCCAGCTGAGAAGAAATGGGTAGCTCCTACGTCAAATTGCTGCTCTTCTCTAGGAAATCACATAGTTTTGCAAGCAGAAGGGGGTTTTGTGAATTTGAACTGTGTTCTCTGAGGATTTCTTACGCTCTCACCACAGATAGTAAGTTCATGGCACTTTCATTTCCTCCTGACAATTTACATTCTACTTCAGTGGAAGTGCCAGAACTATAAGCTAGTCTTCACTGGCAAAGGGCAAAGAATCTGTTCTCAATAGATATATTCAGCAATACAAAGGGGAATGAAATGGTGCTACTGCAATGACATGTTGACAGCAGTATGAAAAAATATAGATAAAATACCAACAAAAACCCATGCTGTTTCCCCTCTGAGGAATTTCAATTTGTACCATGTAGTGCTCTGCATTTTTAAGTAAAAATGCAAGTTGCTGCAATGTCAAATACACTCCTAAAAGTATATTTGATTAGACAAGATATATTCAAACTTAGCACAGCAAACAGTAACAAAATTCCTTTTGATGCAAGGGGAGACTAGACTGAAATTCTGGTGTTATTACTTATTCTAACCCTTCTTAACAGTTCTTATGCATTTTGAGCTGACATTTATTTACACAGTGATTAAGCTATTTTTCAGAAGTAAACTTTGCTATTTTTGTATAGTTCTTACTAATTCACATCTTCATACTCGTATATGAATGTTTCAGGCCTATTCCAATTTTATAGTATTTATAGCTATGGTGTAATCAGACCATGAAATACTTCAGGTGAATGTGCTGACATGTTAAAATACCCACTTGTCATAAATTTGCTTCAACCTGAGTAGGTTGTGATGGCTTTCTTTCCAATTCCAAATGTGACCTTAGCCCTTGAATGAACTAGGATTTGGAAGAGGAACTTCTGTTCTGGGAATAGCTTTTATAGAACTTTTAGTAGAAAAGCTTCTATGAATTAATATTTATGAACTGGACTAACACTGAACTTGATTCTTAGATAGGTTTTTACAGTAAATACAGTGTATATAAGCCTGCAGATCAGCTATTAAATTGCTGTTTACTTCAAATACAGCATTCACAATATTTTGTAGCTAAAGAATACTTACAGCTGCTAGTGTCCCAGAGTATGTAGGTGCATCCAAAAGGATGTTGTCACCAGGATTAATGAGCATTTCAAATACCTGTAAAAGAAAAGAGTCTATTTTAGAAAGATTGTGCCATTCTTGTGCACATGCCTCATAATTCTGACTTAGTGGAATTAAAAATCTTGATTAGATGTTAGTAATTCCCTAACCACTTAATTATGCTGTCTGTGAGAAAAGCAATGAACAGATGAAAAATCTGTTTGAAAGCCAAATGAAGCTAGCCAATCAGCTAGAGAATACCAATTTGAAATGGAAAGACAGTGCTCTTGTACAAAGAAACAGCGCTTCAGTTACAGAAAGGATCAACTAAGCAGTGAGAGTGGAATGGAAAGGGTAATTATTTAAGGAAGCCTAACGTTATTAGAATTGAGTTATGGTAAAGCAAATAATGCATCCATGTACTTATTACTGCATTACTTGTGTAACATGAAATGTTACCTTATAGCATATTTTCTGACAGGCTCTTTGGTTTACTTTAACATTCATGCAGTCCTGACAGATCAGACTGCCATGCCAGTTTCACTTCAGTTCTGTTATCTTGTATTGATAATACTGTGAGATGTACCCTGCATATAGTTATACACTGGCACTTAATGCTGAGTATAACAGAACTTATGGAATAAACATCTCTGAAAGAAATGCTTTTAACATATGAAGCTTTTGGTCTTACTTTACACAAGCCTTCCTGGCTGCCGGTTGTGACACACACTTCCATTTGTCCTTGCTCAGGACTATAATTGGCTGTGGGGGGATTATGTAGATTCCGCTGGAAATCCTTTAGCCAAGACAACAGCTCTGGAATCCTGAAACATGAATAAAATAAGGTGTATCTAACATCTTATAAAGGCTGAAGCTAGGCTGTTCCTTTAAATCACTGCCAAATCTAGCACACAGTCCTGAGTAGGATTTCAACTGTCACAGACACACTTAGATGCTGATTTTATGACTGATTAATCAAATGATGAAAATGAGATAAATGTTTCTTATGGAAAGGCAGAAGAGATGGGCATCTGTGGTCCATACACCAAATATCACACTGAAATCTGCGTGGTAATGATTTCCCAAGGATTGAATAGGGGTGGAGGCTGAACAATATCCACTCCTAGGAGTGATTTTTCCATACTCAAATGTGGCAATGTGACAAAACTTGCAGTACTGCTAGTAATAGGCTGCAGATAATAAGGATTTCTGAAACAGATTTTTTCAAAAAATATGTCTTAAGATCTTGTAGGATGTTCACAAATGGCTGGGTCCATTTAAATATTAAGAAAAGTCTTAACTTCACTGATTAATGGCCTGTGTGCCTCTAGATACCTAAATATTTTTGCAAACCTGTCATGAGCCTGACTCAGTGCTGTCTGCTGGGGAGTTCACATGAGTGCTGAAGTAACATAATGATATGCAATTTTTGTACTAAAGATTACAATACTATAAATACCTCCAACTACCACAAGTAGTACATACTGACTTTATAGTACCAAATGAAAGCAAAACAAATACTCCAGAATGTGGAAAATATGTATTGCAATGCAGTATCTTTTAATGAGTATCTTATTGCAAAACACAAAATGATTCCTCCTAGTGATTTGGGAGTCTGGATTCTCAAATACTAACAGCCAGGAAATGCTCTGGCTTGAGAACTACTAGTATTAGGGTTTGGTTTTTTTTACTTATCTGCTCAAAACTTTCCACTTAAACTGAAATGTAAATAGTGAGGCGAATTGAAAGAAGTTAAACCTGTTTTTTGTAAAACAGGTTTTACAAACAGGTTTTAAAAGCACAGGTGAATTAATGCATTAATGAAGGATTTTATGATCCTTTGATTCTGGTATCTTGAAGTACAAGCAGCTGTGACAGATACCCTGCTGAGGCTGAGTACTGGAGAGCTCTCTTCATCAGATCTTCCCCAATCTCGACAGCGGTTCCATGTCCAATGGCAACAGTAGCCCTCTTAAATGGAAAAACGTTAGGGTTTGGTGCCCCTCCAGCCAGAGAGATGAGAGATGGAGGAGACTTCTGCATCAGTTCAGCTAGAGTAAAAGGAAAAGACCTTGGTTACAATTCAATTATTGTAACATTGATCATATTCTTTAGTCAGGATATAATAATGGTCCAGAAAAGTTTGTTCCATTTTTCACTTTATTTTTTTAACTGTCATGAATTCAAAAGGATGATAATTCTGTTTAAACTTGCCCTTCTACTTGGATTAAATAGGTGTTGGGGGGAGGTGGGAAGGGAGACATGGGTGGGACAGACCAAACCAAAAAATCATCTTTGTTAAATTATAAATAGCTGCTTTTATCTTATCTGGACTGTTCTACTATTGCAACAACTTTTTGTGTGACTGATGTATTTTAAGCTTCACCTTAATGATCTTCTGTATAGACTGACTTGGAATGATTTGCTTTGGTTTTTGTTCAGTCTCACTTTAGTTGATGTGGCAGTACTGCAGCTACACTAGTAGTTACATATATGATTACAGCTTTTCCATAAGGGAATGGGAATGGTTCTGGCAGCCCAGCTTTGGGGGCAGAGGCACTGTGTAAATAAATCAGTATGAAGAAAATATTAACAACTTGTGCTTTAAAATCACAGTCTCACAATCATTCAGATCCAATCGATGCAATGCAAACTGGACCTTAATCCAGCAAGGGCACTTGACTGCATTAAATCTAAGAGCTTACAATATGGCACTCATGCTGGCTTGACAGTTTTACATCAGATATGAGAGGACAGATGACATCAGATCTGGCATAAAGCCTCTGGTTATTGAGTTTATTCTCCACTATTTATTAGCAAACTTGAGCATGGGGAGTTAATTCTTATCAGTTCAACATGGGTCATGTCTGTGACTTTTGGTCCGGTAAAGAGATATCTATTTTGTCATCAAAACTGCAGCCTTGATGTGTCTTTCTGCACAAGCTGTGCTACTTAATATTTGTGTTATGATGCATATCAGTGTATCACTTGAAAAAGTATAGAGATTGACTAGAGTGAATTAGCTGACTTAGCTCTACCTGTATGAAGCATTTTAAGCTGAACAGCAAATGCTAACCTGTTACCAAGAAATGAAATTGACCCCTGAAGGCTTAACTAGTGATGTATGTCTCATGCTCTCATTCTGTCAGGTCCCTGTAGGTTTCAATTGAGTAAACAAGTAGGCAGTTAACCTTTTCTATCTGTCACACAGAAGGCTATGTAACATGGTAGCCTAAAGATAGTGTAATATAGAAAAGGAAAGTGTAGCAACACTGAGGGGGTGGTGAGGAGTTTACGGACATTAACAGGATACAGGAAAGCTAGGTGAAAAAAACCATTATGCTGGAACTGAATTTCAAGTCATTAGCAGCAGCTTGTTCCTGGACAACCAGCATAAATTCAGTAGCAAACTGCCAAAAGCCCTGCTTCAGAAGCAGTAGCAGTGACTTTTCAGACACCTGTTGAAGTGACAATACTATTTCTTCTGTCTGGATGGGTTTCTGAAATGGCTATTCACTTCTTTCTTCTTTATACCTGCTTGGCATCTCAACTTGACAAAAGTCAAAGCAGTTAACTGGCCCTGCTTGTCAGCTTACAGCAGTCTTCTTTCAAGCCCTTTCAAGTCTTTAGCCATGATCCCCCAGCAAAGTCCAGAACGTAGAATGATACCCTTCCAGAGAACGAGCATATACTCACTCAGAAGTCTTATTGGAGATGCTTTTCTTGCTGCACTCACAGTGGTGATGAACCGAGAGTAATTCATATCTATAGGGAAAGAGCAATTAATTGAACACAAAACTACAAAAGCGAATAGGAATCCCAGTGCTTTTGGTATGTGCGTCTCCCACAAGTAATGCTTCCAATTTGTCATCTCCATAGATGTGCTCTGCTATAAATTAAATGTCAATTTATTCATGTTAAAATCAGTGCTGGCATTTATTTTCCTTTTTGAATTAAAGGAAAAGGCTTCTGCTTCATACTCACAGGTTCCGTCACAGCCTCCCAATGACACTGGCACAGCAAGACTAGGCCAGATGCTGCTGTTCTGGTAAACACAAACAGCAGTGGACTGGGGAATTTGTTGGTGTGCCAGTGAACAGGAAAAAGCCCTTTTCCCCTCCCCTTACTGCCAGCTGTGGAGCTTTAAAGGCAGATTACAGATCTGGAGATCTGACAGACCTTAAACAACCATCACCTCTTTTTTAATGAGAATCCAGCTTTATTTAGCTGTATTAAGTACTGCATTTGAAGTGCTTTAATGATTGCAAGCCATCATTATGAGTCACAACACTTGTCAAGTTAGATGTGTGGTGGTTTGTTTGGGTTTTTTTATTTTTTTTTTAGGAAGGATAACTAAGAATGTCTTTCAAAATGCTTCAGACGAGTGTTTTGCTCCCTTTTCCTTGGTGCTGATAGAGATTCTGTGGATAATGAACTGCAGTCCCGTGGGAGGCCTCAAGGCCTGTTCTCACAGGAAAGCTATCATCTTGAAAAGGAAGGAAAGCACAGGAATGAAACGGAGGGCAGAGAGACCTGTCATTTTGACTACCACTTCTGAGTATGCTTCTCCTGAATTCACGGAAAATAATCCTCTAGCAACCACAGCGACATGCATGTCGCTGCCAGCTATTAAAAATGATCTGTCGAGCAAAGGCTGCTTTAGAAAGCCACCAACCTCATGCTTTCTAAAAATATTTTCCTCCCCCTCCGGCGCGTCTTCCCCAGCAGCAGTACACCGAGGCCCTGCCATAGCGGTGTTGCCTATATACAAAGGCCGGCTCCGGCTGTGTTTTCGACAGTACCTGAGGCACCGCTTCGCCCCTCCCCCCCCTTTCCCCGATGCGACTCCGAGCCGCCCCACCACTGCTTCCCCCCCTTCCCGGAAGGGACACGCCGCGGGCGGGGACGGAGCCCCCAAGGCTGCTCCGAGCGACGCGACCCGCCCCGCCCTTTCTCCGCTCGCGGCGGGCACCCGTCCGGCCGAGGGCCGCGGCCCCTCGCGGCGGAGGGGAAGGT
>JAVJGG010000054.1:2479555-2493035 GCA_035590195.1 Aviceda cuculoides | reverse complement strand
TGAGTGAGCGGCTGCGTGGTGCTTAGTTGCTGGCTGGGGTTAAACCACGACACCAGTTCATTTTTAAGCCCTCCAGAAGAGAGGTTCATGCTGGTCAGGCTGAGTCTAAGGTGACTAGACTTGGTTAATTCTCAGTTGCTAGCAAAGAGACAAGTTCCATCTGGTAATGGTTTAAAGTGCTTAAACGCAAGTTTTTTACGTTTTTGCAAAGGACACTCTGTCTCTCCATAAACAGAGCCATGTGAACATTTTAGATGCTCCACAAGTGAGTTTTGAAACCTTAAGTTTCAGAGGCTCATGTAGCTTAGTGCTGAGAATCCTAACTTGGACATCAAGAGTATCAGTGTTATCAGGGGAATAACACTAATATAGTGTAACTGGGGGAATAATTGGCTTTTAGGGTTCTGATAATGTTGGAATTTGACTGGGGATTTTTGGCTCAAAAGGAAACCTTCCTCCAAAGCTTGAGCAAGTTGGAATGAAAAAGAAATTACTATGTGAAGTTGACTTCAGTGTTTAATTAACATGAAGTTTAAGGATTTTGTTTTGATGCCAGATGTTTCTCAATGCGTATTTTATATATATTAAAATATTATACATATATATGTATAATAAACCCCAAAGGTTAGGGAATTATGGCACTTTCAAAATGCTGGAATGAATGTTCTTATAAAGGTTGTTATAGTATGAAAAATTCAATGTAACTGACAAATTTGCAAAGCATTTTATATTCCCGTGCATGTTTTCCTACAAATTTGGGTAATTTATTTTTTCTTTACATTGTCTAATGTTTTATTAGGTCTCTGTGTCTCAATCTTCGTCTTTAGAGTATATAAATGGTGCCAAGATAGTGTAGATATATTTCTATACTGTGAAAGAAAGGCATATTTATCAGATATCAGCTTATTTAATTTGTATACATGATTGGTTATAAAATGTATCAAGTGATACATTTTTATCTAAGGTGAAGCTTGTATGGGACATGGCTGAGGAGTGACTACTTCAAGAAGAGCTGGATCCAGGAGCTCAGAGTAACAGAATAACAAAATGTGAAAGCCCATTTGGCTGGCTGCTGTCTCAGAAACATGCATGGTGAAATAGGCAGAAAGTGTAAAGATAGGAGTTATAATACTGCATTTGTGTGCCTTAAGACTTTCAGCCTGACCCCCCCCCCGCCTGCCCTGTTGCAGGTATTGTTTCTGCTTGGAAAGGTTATAATGAATTGTTTGAATTCACTCATACAAGTAGTTTCTTACCTCAAAAGAAGCCAGCTGTGGGGACTGGCTGAAGCGGAGGGGCTGGGGTCTAGGCCATGGTTTGCATGGTCCAGAGAAGCCCAGATTCAGCCTGTCTTGGGCAGATGGTTTGAGGCTGAGAGTTTTGTTGTTTTGCCCCGTGTTGTGTACTTCTGTTGAAGTAAAAACCGACAGAAGGAGGTGAATTATCAATTCAACACGGAATTGTTAAAGATGCAGCCTCCTCTGAGGCCTAAAATCTATTTCTTTTCTTTACAGACTGTATGCAAAGCCTAGAGGGGCAGTTTTGTTGGCTAACATGCTTTTCACTCCTGATTCCCCCAGTCTCTCACTTTGGGGATGTGGCTGGTTAATACTGTTTCTTCTCATCTGCATGCTTGGGCTTCTTTCTGGTGAAAGGGTGAGGGCAGGAGCAGTGTGTGAAGTAGGGTCTGAGGGCAGAGAAACGCTCCAAGGTCCTACCCTAGGATTGTAGTCAGAAGGAAATGAATGGTGGGTCTGAAGATGCCAATATGGGTGAGAATTTGTTATTCGATATGTAGGAACTCTTATCATTGTGGATGGGACTATTTTTTGGGTAAAACTAATATAGCTAATTGAATATAGACAGAGGTAAAATAGTCTGCTGTCTATCATTGAGGAAAGAAATTGTTTCAATATTAAATGGCAAACTGCATACCTAACTAGAACATAAGAGGAATTAAATGCTTTTAACTTGATCAATACTCAAGTGTTGGAATCATTTTCACTCGCTTCTCCTCCATTAAGCAAGTAGCTGTTTTGATCATTTGTTTAACTGTAGCTTTTTAAGTCTAAGATGGGCAATAACACAGATCGTCTGACCCCTGAAGTAGCTTCAATCTCCTCTTGAAAATAAGCCTCTTCTGTTCTATACTGTTGTCTTGACCATAATAGCACTCGTATTCAGATCAGTCCTTGTAGCTAATCACACTATCAAATGAGTCTCTTCTGTCCATGAAATTAAAATGTCAGCATACTCCAAGCTCTCTTCTCCTACTTGAATTACAAATGGTAGTTTGGTGCTGGAATCTCTCTTTTCTTTGGAAATCTTTGGGTTTTTAAATGTGGCTTTATGTTGTGGGACTGCACCTCCTGAAAGTTGTCATCGGATTTGAGACATATCCTGAAATTTTTCAAGGCAAGTAGTTTACAAAATGTAGGACAGAGCAACCTTGCCTTTATAACAGGAAAAAAGTATATAGTAAGTTTTGAATTAGTATAATGCTGTTTGCCTGTATGATACATACAGTTCTGTTTGCATACTTTGTATTATGATCATGCTTAACTTGCTTGACCAGGAAAGGACTTCATGCATGGATTTCACAAGTCTTGTGGGTGCCTTCTGATTTTTTTTGAACTCTCCAAAAGTAAGAATGTTATGTATAAAATTTATTTCATGTGTCTTAAATATTTACCTTAAACATGGTTTTCCCTTAAATATTTTTGAAATTGTGCAGGGATCTGCATGTTATCCCTTGTTAATTTTGGTTGTAAGAGAATTAAATCATTAAAAGCAGTGAGCTTTGCGCTGCACTGTTGGAGTTAACGGGAGGTTTGTAGTTTATAGTAATGGGCTTGCGGGATCAGTAGTCACCCAAGTACTTTTAAATAAGGTCCTAATTACAGATAGAAACATGTTGACTATGTGTAGAAACCTTCATCTCTGCTGGAATAGAACATTGGTGCCTATTCATTTTGCTAGATAACAATCTCCCGCCCTGTCTTATATCAGTGCAATAATAGCATTGCAGAGAAGGCTTGCATTTCTGGCCAGTGAAGTTTGCCAGGGAGTTCCTGTCTTTTTAAAATAATGTAATTAAAGGCAAATTTTACCAAGGAAGCAGCTGTTAAAACACTTTTCCTCAAGCAATGGGAGAGAGGGGACTAGCTTCAGGCATTCTTTGTGCCAGTCTCTGAAGGCTGTTTATCTGTACAATGCTGTGTCTACTTTCCAGAGGCTGTGAAGAAAATGTATCTTTCAAAGAGTTTGCAGTCTAATGCCCTAATCCTGCATTGGAATTCAAGGAGCAGAAGGCTGCAGACTTGTTTCTTATTACTTTGCTATGTGTCTGCATTAGATGCCTGTATAGGTCAGGCTTTCCACACTGATCACAGCATAAGGTGGGGAGATGGGAAACAGAAGAAATTTTACTGCTTCTAAATGTGATGCTTTTTCTTAACAGCACAAGTAGCATTGTGACTTTTTCCTTCACAGTTCCTTCCAGTAGACAAAGGGTTGATGATTTGGCTCTGCAGTTCCCCCTGAAGGTAGGATGGTTCAAAATTAGGTGAATAGATACAAAATGAGACAAATTTCACATCATTGTGTGAAGACCTGGGACCTGAGCCTATACTTAATGGTATGTAGTTAAACAGTGACTACGTTCTTTGAAATACTGATGCTCCAGGAAGTACCTACCTGTTTTAGGTGACCACATGAAGGTTCTGTGGTTTTGATCAGCTTTACCAAGCAGCTGACATTCATTAGTCCTCAGAGTGACTACTTAGGAAAGGCTGTATTGTGTGCTTTAAACCAGAAATCTGTTATGTGACTTCTTGTCAAAGACTTGCAGCAAAAATGGCTAGTAATTTAATTTTATTTCTTGGCATTAAGTAGTTTCAGAAGTTAAATGTGCAGTTTATTTCCAATTACAAGAAATAAAAGCTGAGGTCACATTGGAAAGAAATAGTTAAACAGGTTAAGCAAAGTTCTTAAAACAAGAATTGAAATTGCCTGACATACCAGTGGGAGAGGTATTTGGTTCTTCATCTTGGACTTACTAGTATTGTCCTGACTTGCAAGTGAATGAGAATAACAGATATTTAAAAATAAAATAAATTATATTACGAAGAAATTTTAACCGAAAAAGCAGAAGTCAGTGAAAGATCTTTCTGACATAACATGATTCTGTTACTGTTCAATAACATTACTTATTCACGCAAGTAAGTCCGACTCAGCTGAAGCATCTTACTTGCTGTGAATTTGGGTAAGAGCTGTGCTTTTTAAAAAAATGCGTTAATTTGGTGACATTTAAAGTGCTATTCCTGTTATGACTAAGGATTTCAGTGATGACACTGACACTAGTGATCCCCTGGGTATTTTTGAGTAATGCTGTTAACACAAATGTTGACTGAATCTTTGAATATGATGTGAAAGGTACTGTAACATACATGGTGAGACTGTGTATACCCATTATTTGATTTATAGCTTATATCCCACATATTGGTAACTTTGGCCCTGGAAGGAAAAGTCTGTCTGGCAAGGAGTGGGAAAGATGCTCAGTTTCCCCATATAACTTTGGAAAACTGCATTTAGGCTGTTGTGACACAGCATAACTATTTATGCTTAATGTAAAATTATATGTGAATGTTACTTAGTTTTCATATACTTTGCATTCAAGGTAGGTTTTAAAGCTTGTCTGTTATGTTTCAATAAACCTTCTGACCTGCTGTTCTCTAACCATTAGATTTACCCAAGGGCACACTTGCTACTGCTTTTCTTCCGTTTCTTCTATGTGAACAAATTGGCACAATGTATGAATAACCCCAGCCATGCAGAAATAGAGACGTGCTTTTCTCTTCACTCTGTCTTCCCCTGGGCAAATCAGATACTGAGATGCTCACCATAATTTTTATATACCTGTAGGGAAAATGCATGAAGACATCCTGCTAGAAGCATAACAATTGGAGCATGATAAACCATTGAAAACCAAACAATTATCTGCCAGTGACACCTGCTTTCCCCTCCCCATTTTAATTTTGAAGAAGTTAAATGGTGAAAGGACTATGTTCTCCCTGTTCCCATATCACATTAACATCGGGGAAGATGGTCTCTGTGTTGTTTTGCCTTTCAATGTTCTTTGTAAAACAGTTATAAAGAGTAAGCCCATCAGAAAAGAAAGTAACACACCTTCTCTGATGGACTGTGCTTAACAGTTGGTTATTACAGGAACTTTTGAGGAAGGTTTCTTTACCTGTAATAATTCATCTAGTTGTGTGATACTTATAATGCAGCTCATAAGGAAGAAGGCACGTATTTCACAAGAAGTTTTTAACCTGAGACTTAAAGCATCTGACTTAATAGTTCTCGTAACTTCTATCAACTACGAGTAGAGACAGTGTTATTCTTGGGCCAAATACATTATCCTTGTGCAAGAGGGTCTCTGTAGACATTTAATCATATTCATATCCATTTTTCTTGAATTTTACTAAATTATTTACTCCACTGAACTGTTGCAGCAGTAAGTCTCATGAATTTATTTCACAGGATATAAAAATACAACTCTTTTTATATCTCTAATATATATTGTAATTTTGTTTCACTAATTGAGTTTGTACAATATATAGGTGGTGACCGTTTCCACAGTGAGGGTCAATAGGTTTTCCGGTATTTTCTATCTGTATGTTGTTGGGAGTAGAGTTGTCATTTGGCATCACTATGGAGCTTAATGAGTTTGAAGTAGATGCATCTTTTCAGAACAAAGTTTTGTTTTTTTCCCTTTGGTAAGCCAAAATTTTACATTGTTATGCTTTGATTTCTTTATTTTTTTCTTTTTTTGGTTGCAGGTTGTTTCTAAAATACCTATATTCAATAAATCTTCATAGGTAATTTATGCATGTGACTGAAATATATTCTAAGATGATACACATTAATTGTACAGTAAAAATTCTGTACTAACACAATTTTGGTGTCTATTTTGCAAGCTTACAGAGCTGGAAGCACCATGATATCTACTTGATATGTGCATAAGGAGTGATAAGATTAAACTAGAAAACCCTGTAACGGAGTTAGGGAACTGTCTTGGTTTCAGAGGCTTAAATCTCAGCACCTGAAATGTGAGGGAATTCCAATATTTCTGTAGATTTATCAAGGTCTATGTATCGGTGTACCTGAAGGTGGATACGTGCCAAAACATACATTTGCTTTAAAACGTTGTTTTTGAGGAAATGGTCATCAACCAGAGTTGAATTGAACAGCAGTGTCACATCTCTAATTGTTTTGCCTTTTAAAGTGCTCAGTTTTTACCTATCTGACCACTTATTTAGGTTAATATTTGTTGCAAGTGAAAAAAAAAAACCCACCCCAAATTTTATATTTACATTAAGGAAGATAGGGGGCAACTGATTAAATGACATTCCAATAAAGTGAACTTAGACATTTAAGGGGGCCACTTCAGATAAGTCATTTTAGAAGCTTTAAGTCTTGATTAAGGTGGTTATTTTGGGGAAACTTCAATACTGAATACAGGTTATCCCTTATTTAGCTATTCATTAAAGATCACTTTGAGTGATACAGGACACAAATTCAAAGATGGTTCTTTTAAGAGTCTCTATACAACCAGGCTGGTTTTGGAAGCTTTGCTATATATCATCACCCTGACATTGTACATATCGGGAGTGACAAGTCCAGCAATGTTGTTTGGACAAATGTTATTTGACAGTAAATGTCTATCTTTGTCAAGAACTCCCCTTTCCAACAAAGCTTTCAATGTTTACTTGCCTAAGAATTTTGAGGGTTCCTATGGTTACAGTTGGCATAAAAAGCCTATGATATTAGAAGGTTATATCTATAAACACTAAGCATAGTATCTGCTACTTACCCATATGTGGCTTGACATACCCAGTACTACCAGTGATGTCCATCATTAGGGATACAAAGATCAAGAGTGATGTGTGTTCTGCTCTACATTTGGAGTCCAAGTCAGGTGGAAATGCACATGGAAGCATCAGAAGCATGGCAGAGTTGCGTTAATTTGGCACCACTTGTCAGTCTGTTCTGTTGATGGGCCCCTTATAGTCAGTGCTTATGGCTCACAGTCAGTGTTTGTAGATATTTTTTTTTTCTCCTGCTCATTCCCTGTTTACAAACCTCTCTCACTGCTACTAAGTGATTCTATACACGTGCATCAATTTGTTCTGTAGGTGGACACGTAGATGTGCTGCTGTTCCACATACCTGTACCAATTCATGTCTGTGTCTGTTGTTTATAGATCTATGTACAGCGGTAGAAGCAGCAGCTGTGTATGTGCTTGTAAAGGGAGTAGGCAAGAAAAGCAGCTAAGGTAGTTGCATACATACATGGGGAGTGGGTGGTTAGGAAAGGTAAGAAGACAGCAGAATAGGTCATGGCACACTCACCCTTGACCCATCAGCTGTTGCTTGTCCCTTCACACTTAAGCAGACTTATCTAGGGGCCTAGGAGAAATGGCTATAATAGCCAGTCTGTATCCCTGCCAAAGTGAAAATTCTCGCTGCAGCACACAAAACTTTTATCTGTGATAGCCTGAAACATGAAGAGGTTTCACAGTATAATTATTTCACTGATGGAACATCTCAATAAGGAAGTTCTTATCAAAATTTCTCTTTTCTGGTCTTCATCATTTTAGTTTTAATCCCTGTGTGTCACACTAGATAGATCTCCTCCTTCTTAGAAGTTACATTTATCAAATATTCATGGATACTCATGCTCACTCTTCACTGTAAGTTAGCAAAGATCCACGTGTTTAACTCCTAATCTTTCCCCATAAATCAGTTTCTCAGTCTTATAATTCGTGTTACTCTTCATAGCCTGGTGGTGAATATTAACAGAGCTGCACACAGCGTTTCAAGTGGGATCACAGCTAATAGGAGTAATAATTATTGCTTTTCTGCAGTGTGCTTTCATCTCCTGTGATCACCAGGAAGGTTTTATAAGCCACCAGTAGCACATCCTTTATCTCAGGTGTTTCTTCCTTCTTTGTCTAGTTGGATACTTTGGTTTTGTTTTCTATTTAGCTTAAGTTTAACCACTTACATCTTAGCAGGAAACAAAATTTTTGTCTTTGAGCTGCATCTGTGCATAAGTGACTTCACTAACAGTGATCCCAAGCCTACAGCTCTGAGGTGACACATTGACTGCAAGATCATAAGGTGTTCCTTACAGCAAGAAAGAACTAGCACTTTTATTTTTCAAAATGGCATTAAATATCCCCAAATCGAAGTATTCCATATCTAGTTTCAAGAAAGAATGCTGCTGTTATCAGCTGGGAAAGTTTTCCTGTAGATTTTGCAGCTTACGAATGAAAAATACTCTATTGCTGTTAGTTTTATTATAGTAGTGAGTTGTTGTGATTTATAGTTAGAAGAAACTCAGGCTTTCGGTGCACTACCTTCAACTCTGTGTTTCTTCTCTTTGTTTTAAATGGGTCATTTTCCTCCTTAAAAGCTTGCTATTACAATATTTGTAAACTTGGATTCCATAATGGCCCTATTTTTATCAATACATATCTGAAAATGTGAAGAAATAAGCAATCTGGTTTTTTGTTATTTCTCAGTTAGTTGTATGCCAAAGATGACAGCCACTTCACTAGTAATTTTAATGTGCTCTGGGAGTTCAGAACTGTTGTGGCTGTGTTAATTTTATGTGGCGTTATACTGATACAACCGTCCTTGTGTCGTTCCCACTTTTGGATTGGTACAAATACTGGTATTTGCAGATAGAAATCTTAGAAGCAGTCATTCCTGTTTGAGTACTGGTCCAGGGCAAGTAAAGAATGACTCCATTTGAAATGCATTGTCAATTTGCATAGTATGTATTTTGCAGCTGATGGTTTGTGCTTTTGACCTTGACATTGCAATTGGTAGAAGAACTCCAGGCCATATTCACAGCACCTCCATCAGTCATGAAATAAGTTGCTTAAGATACATCCTCCTCTTTTCACTTTTAATGCTCAACAAATATCCTATCATTTTAAATATTTAACAGTTTTCTTTGATAAAACTTTGCAGTGTACAGAAACTTGTGTTGGTACTAATTTTTACCTTTCTTTAGGTGTTTTGGTATGTTTGTCACTAATCCCCAGTTTTTAACAAGGGGTAAAATTAGAAAACATTAGGGGCAAAGAGTGAATCCTTAAGATAACTTGTTTCTGGCTTGAACAGGTCGAAATCTCTGCTAAAAAGTAGGGAGCAAAGAATGCTTGCTTGGTCAAGGAAGAGGTGTATAATCTGAATTACTGTTGGAATAAAATGCGTGTCTTTCTGCAGACCTTGCTTTCAGGAAGGAAAGCTATTTTTTTTCAGAAATCTCATAAATCATGTGCATATTAGCAAAGCTACCATACTACAAAGAAAAGATAAAATGCTCAAAGAGCCATAGTGCTGTAGAATGCAGAGTGCTGCTACATTATTAATAGTGCTCTAGAAATTGTTGGAGTATCACGGTATACTTGTTTAGTGTTGGGAAGAACCCTCTGTAGCATGCGTTGAGAGAATTATTTAATGGAACATGGAGGCTGTGTTTTTGCTTGCTACTCTAGCCTTACATGTACCATATAGTGAGAAATTTAATGAAGAAGTACTCTCTAGAGTAAACCACTTCATAACTACAAGAATGGTGTATAGAAATATGCCAGTTTCAGTATCTAGACCATACCAAATAGACATGGTGCCTTTGGGAAGTTTTTTTCCTCGTACAGTATTCAGTCTTTCTCCGAGATCCACATTGCTGACTCTCAAAGATGCAGTTTGCAGCCCCGTCTTCAGTAGTTTAAACAGAAGGGCTTGGGCCTGACCTTTGAGAGTGATTGCCTCTTGTCATCTTATGAGTGGGATTGTTAAAGATGGGTTACTCTCAATAAAACAAAGGGAAGGGATGACAGGCAGGGGATTCTCAGCGTTACAGGATTCTGCACCTCCCTCCCTTGGTGTAAAACATTGACCTTTCAGATGTGCTGCTAAAGCATGGGGGGTGTTTTGTTACTGTTTTTCAGCCAGCCAGCCCTCAGCTCAGAGGTTTATTCCACAGCAGGAGTATGCACAAAGGTGTTTCTGTAAGCGCTGGTTCAGTCAGTTTCTTTGAATGTGATGTTGAAATTCTCAAGTTTGGTTCTTGGCTTCACTGCAGCTCAGCTACAATTGCAGAGAAATTCCTGATCAGCTGTATGCCAAACTAGATCTGTGCAAGTGGCTTCTATTAACGTTTTGGCACTGAATCTCTGGCAAATCTTTATCTTCAAAGTGCACAAACAATGGAGACAAAAGCTGTATATTTGTCTTAGTGGCTTGTTGTTATGTTAGAGTCTTGGCTGCAGATCATGTCGATGCTTGAGATTTTGAGTATTGATGTGTCAATTTTTTGACATGGGGGAAGGCATCTTAGCTTCAGAAGTGATTGCATTGTTTTGCTTGGAAAAAAAGAAAAACAAACCCCACAAACAAAAACCAAACAACTTTTACCCCTTCAGACAAGATTGCAGACTTTAACCTGAGCAGTTAAAGTATGTGCAGTGTTATAAGCAACTGAAAAAAATCTTCCGATGACAGGAAAGGAAGATCTTTATTGTCTTTGTAAATCTGTTCTGTATGTGAAAACAAATTTCAAGCAATAATCAAGGACACTGTTACCTTGGAAGCTGGCAGAGCTTTACCAGAAGCTTGTGGCTTGGCAACATGAATGTGTATTGCTGGCACCTTTTTCTTATGAGATGCTCACACAAATGCTGATAAGCAGTGCTGATTAGGAGACAGGATGGAAGAAGTCTTGTGTAGCAGTGTATAGGTATAGCTGGGATCTAAACTTTGTCTCTGTTTATTTAAAAACAGAAAAAAAAAATCTGTGAAGGGAATAGCTTACTCTGTGTAAATATCCAAGGAGCTGGGACAATCCACTTGCTGACAGTTGCTGAATTTGAAAGTTACCACCTGTTAACAGTACAACAATGCCTGAATATTGCACCCCTTTTTTCTTCTAAGACAATGAGCCTCTAGCAAAATCTTGACTTTTCAGTAGCATGTGGTGAAGATGAGTAGGAGTTCATCTGGCTGTCTAAATGTGGAAATACACGCTGGCCTGCTCATTCTTCTTGATCTAGCCTTAGCATTAAAAGAAATTTGTTTTGCATTATGAAGCTTGCTGATGTCAGAAAGAAAAAAAAAAAAAAAATAGGCCCAGATGGCATGATGCTAAATAGAGCTGAGTACAAAGTGTGCATGAAAAAAGAGGCCAATCAGTTTTTGCTGATCCTTTATAAGTGTGAGGAGGAAGAAAAATATTTGCTTTTCAATTCATCTTCCTTAAAGAGGCCCAAACTGTGTATATGTTATAGCTGAGCAGAAACCTGCATGACAAAAGCCTCCTACTGCTTTTAAGCAAGACAGTTCTGGTGTTAGTTCTCGGATTTCCCATCTCCTTCATGTTTTAAAACTGGCTGTTATCTGGAAACTTACTTTCATAGGTAAACAAAGATCATCCCTCTAAAGATGGGAAAAAAAGATTAGTTGATCACAAGTGTAGTAATTGCTCTTGATTTGTTAAAATCTTCAAGTGAAAATTTTTTAATGTACATCTAAGTAAGTTGACTACTGATTCAGCTAGAAATGGACAAATATGTCCAAATGTGTAGTCACACATATTTCTAGTCAGGCTACTACTAGAAGGTTTGTTTTTGAATACAAACTGTTGATGCCCATAAAATGAAACTTGTGAAAGATTCAAGGAAGAAAAGCTTTAATGTTATTTATTTCTCACCCTTAAAGCAGGAATATCAGGTGCTTTTTCTGTTTTCATCAGTAATAACTTCCTTCAAACAAATTGGAAACAAAACCCCAGGCAAGCTAAAATGTCTTATATGGAGCAAGTTTGATTTCTTCTATACCATTTACACTTATTCCAAGATAACTTTAGTTTTGATTCTGTCTTCTATACATATTAAGGATACAAAATAAAAATCAAGCCTACATTCTTGTTCAGTTACAGGCTGGTCATGTAGTTCTTATTTTGCAGACTTCTACATGCAGTAGTGCTATGCATCAGTGCTCTCACTCTTTGCCATGAGTCTGTAATGTTCCATGTCCATAGCAAGAGCTACAGTTGTTGTTTTTAATTTGGATAAGAAAGGTGAAAATTCAGACAAACTTTGATTCTTCTGCAGCAAAATTACATCCTTGACTAACAGGCTTTTTGCTGTATAAGCTTTCAGTTATCCTGCTGATTAAATTGCCCTGAAATATTTTGTGTATAAGGTCACTGCTTGTAAAGGTCATTGCTTTTTAATAAGAGGTGTTTTATCTTTGCCAGACATAAGAACCCCCCATCTTTGCACTGCTTTGTCAGAATCTTCTTAGTATACCTCTTTTTTGCCCCTTTTATCACTCTGGTGTGATATGGATCTTTCTGATGATACATATGTGCATATACTTGTGTTATATATGTGCTATTTTTTCATAGCGTATCTGGCAAAAAGGTGGTTGTGGTCTGAGACTTCCCCTGCCCCCACCCCAATAAAGGTACAGAATCACAATTCATTACAAACAGATTTATTTTAAAGGATGAGAAGAGGAAGAAGCCTCTACACAAATGAAGATGACAAAAGATCTTTCATATATCTTATATATCAGCTTTTTGGCTTTATTTAGGGGTTTTTTTTAATATATCTGAAACTTGGGGAACTAAATAGAAGCAAAAGGTGAACTTCACGGGATGTCTGTAAACTGGAAGGATTCAAAGAAGTTCTCCGTCCATTTCCTTGTTTAAAATCTAGCTTCATCCCTTATATTGAGTTGTGTTGTTACAGTGTTTTGCGGGTGGCAACCTTTTCAAAAGCACTAGGAAAAAAATGTGGAAATAAGATTTATCTCATGTCTTCCTCTGCAGTATCCACGGATAGTATCATTGCTCTCTAAGCTTCCTCTAGGCCATAAAGGTCTATGCTAATTCTCACTCAGTAGAAAACCTTTAAAATACCACTGTTCTAGTAATTATTCTCTTGACTTTGTTACTCAGAATTGATCCCAAAGAAACAAAAACAGAACAAAAGGAATAGGCTGAACTTCACACTCCAGTGCTCTTTTAAATGAGAAAATAAGCAAAAAGCCCAAAAAAGTCTGGTTTTGTCTGGTATAGCATTTGCATCTGGAAAATTCGTTCAGGCCTGGAAACAGATGATGCAATAACCCCTTTTATCACCATTGATTGCTTTTTATTAAGAATAGTCCAAGCAGTGATATAAGAATTGTTTCCTAAAGCTTTTAAAGTCATGACAGCTGACTTTCACAGGTATTAATTCAGTTTGCTGTAGCATTTAGCATCCTTAAGTGCTCTGGTACTTTTCCATCAAATTTTCTTTTGAGTTAAGCTTTTGCGCCGGTGGGGTGGGGGGGGGGGGGGGGGGGGGGGGGGGGGGGGGGGGGGGGGGGGGGGGGGGGGGGGGGGGGGGGGGGGGGGG
>JAVJGG010000054.1:2439612-2470570 GCA_035590195.1 Aviceda cuculoides | reverse complement strand
CATTCCAATCCTTTCATTATTACTGTTGTCATTTTATTAGTGTTATCATTACCATTATTAGTTTCTTCTTTTCTGTTCTATTAAACTGTTCTTATCTCAAACCACGAGTTTTACTACTTTTCCCGATTTTTCTCCCCCATCCCACTGGCAGGGGGGAAGTGAGTGAGCGGCTGTGTGGTGCTTAGCTGCTGGCTGGGGTTAAACCATGGCTGGGGTAAATTAAAGGATAAGGATTACTTA
Organism: Aviceda cuculoides; assembly: GCA_035590195.1. Lineage (NCBI taxonomy): Eukaryota > Metazoa > Chordata > Aves > Accipitriformes > Accipitridae > Aviceda > Aviceda cuculoides. The sequence continues at coordinate 2,470,330 of JAVJGG010000054.1, read as the reverse complement.
CTTATGGTGATACTAATTAAAGTTACAGACAAAACTATTACTTTCAGCCTCCTGAATAGAGGACTCTTCTGATTTCCTGCATATCCCCTCCACAGGGTGGACAGATTAGCTGTGCTAGCCTCATATGAATCCAAGCAATGTGGCTCCCAGCTACTAGAGTTGAAGTTGGTCTTGGCTTTCTGCCAGTTCCATATCTCTAGGGATTTAATTTCATAGTGAAGAGGAGAACAGAAGAAAGGCTAATGATAATCTGTCGTGCTTTAGGATGGCTGCTGCTTCCAGGTATGCTCAGAAAAGTTTCAGCTGTTTGAATTGCAGCAGCTGGTTCCTTTGGTGCTGTATAATGATGTGAGCTCTTTGCCTGAAGATATTGTCCTAGCTACCTCTCTGACATGAGGTCATATTCAAGGTTCTGATTCTTCTCTTCAAAGCACCTAGCAGCAACGTGTCCAAGGAGGCATCCCTTTGCTGTGGTATCCAACTGACATAAAATTCTGCAATAGATCATGACTAAAACATCAGATCTCTTAAGAGGACAGTTGATGTGTTTTAGTGCTGACATGGTTTTGGACAGCTGCAGATTCACTACCTTCAGGATCCTAGTATAAAACTTGCTTCTCTTTGAAGTTATTTTTCCAGCGTCAGTGTATAATAGAAAGAAATTCTAAATGTGTGCTCCTGTCTTACCTCTAAGAAAAAAGGAATAGCAACATGTCAACAGTACTACTTATGTGTGGAGATACCCTAATGATGAACCTGGTGTCATATCTGAACAGACAAACTAAAATGCACAGAAACCATCCAGGATATAAAGCAAGCCAAGACCTAGTTCACATCTTCCAAAAGAAGGTGCAGAAAAATAATTCCGTGTTCTGAAAAAGTTGCAAAACTGAGTACTCCAGGAGTTTGTTATAAAAAATGTAAGCTCAAGAATTTGCTAAACTTTGAGACTAAACCCATAATCTTTCACTAGATGATTTACTGCAGTTTGCTGATTCCGAGCTTTGTACAGCCAAAGTGCTGAGTGTTGCAACTTGTGGTTTTGTTCATCCAGTCCTTTTTTGGTGGCTTTCAGGCACACAACCTGGTACTCTCTCTGGGTGCAAATAGACATGCTGGGAAACACTGTGCAGCTTTGCGCTCTGCTTGCATAGCAGTGGGATTGAGGGAGTACTCATGGAGATCAAGTGCTGATGTTCAAACATAAGCTCAGTCAAAGTGGAGGTGTTAAATATTCTCACAGTGCAAAAAATGCAAAGTAGAATTTTCCCTGAAAATTAGAAGTATCCTTCCTATGTATTGGTCAGTGATGAAGTCAAATTGACAAGTAAGTGGTTCTGTAGAAAATTTTTTTTTTTTCTTTGGTATGTTGTGGTCTTTACAAAGGAGTTAAAATGTGTAATGTAGGGTCATATAATGTTAAAAGTATCTATGTAATACATTCTGCCTCAGAGCACGTGAGGGTGAAGTAAGCATTTGGAGAAGGTTGAAGTAATTCTGTGGTGAATATATGACTTTTCTGTGCCCTAAACATATTATCTGAAAGCTTAGAGATCTTTACATTGGTCCGTGACTTTTTTTTTCTTTTTCTTTCTGGGCTTTTTCTGGTGCGTTATGAATAGCTTTTCCTGTGTATCATCTGCATTCCTTTCTCTGTAATTACTAGTTTTTTTCTTTCTGCATATCTGACACCAAATGACTATAGCACCTTTTCTGTTCCACAGCCTCCTTACTTTTAATTTAATTGTGAAAGATGCAAAGTGCTACAAAAGGACAAATATGTGAAATATAGGTGGGCAACAAAAAAGGACAGTTAGCTTAAAAGAAATAAAAATGAAGGAATGTTATCAGCAAACAAATAGCAAGCCCCAACACATCTCTGCTGACTCTTATAAACCTTCTGTTTAACTGTTGCTCAATATTTATCAGTTTCATCAGCCTTGAAATGGGAACTACAATTGCTTTGAAAAATAGATTCAGGTTATTTAGTTTCACTCTGTAAGCAGCAATGTGTCTTCTGCTGAAATGCTCTTTTGTAACTTCAGGGGGGATTCTTCATAAATTATGACCTATACCCTCTCCCTCCCATGAAAACAGTGGGAAGGGGGTGGTTTTCTAGCAGACCAGTACTTTCCAAAGTGATAGTGTCAAGCGTTTCCTTCACTAGAGGAACATGGAGTCAAAGTTTTAACTGTTTTGGTCTTGCAGCACTAAGGTTAGTATAGTCTAGACCTCATTTCTTACAAGTTAAAATTTGGATCAAAACTATCAGCTTGGGCATAAATCATCTATTTTCCTTCTCTTGTAGTAAGCAGCTTATCTTATGCTCTTCCTGTGTGTAAGAAAGGACTTGTTGAGGGGTTTGTGGCATGGACATGTCATATGAGTGCCATGTGTTCTGAGGGGTATGGCTGAGCACTAAAAAAAAAAGGTTGGTATGAGAACTGATACAGGCTATGACATATCTAGTGAAACACTCATCGGGAACATTCTACAACAGCCATTTAGATGTGCCAAACTAAGAATTTGTCAGTTATTCAGCTTACCCCGAGCTATCTCATCTCTCAGTTCAGAACCTGTGTGTTAAGACTGAATGAGCCTGTACTGAATGTGTGTTGTTTAAGGAATTGCTAGACAGGCTGATGTTTTAGTCCCTTAAAGTTACTAATTTTCAGTTAAATGTAACTAACGAACTTGACTAGGCTTGATGGACAGGCTTTGTGCAAGAAAATTCATCATGTCTGGGAGGTAACTTGGAGCCATTCCACAAATACAGCTCCAAACCCACCCAGATACCCTCCTGTGCTCACTCTGCACTGGTAAATCTCAGCCTCTTCCCTTACCTGCTTTGCATATCCTGCTCCACGCTGGTTTCTTTAGAGCTAATGAGGAGCCTATCCATGTTTTGTATGAAGTATTCTCTGTATAGTTAATTTTTTTCATTTGTCCTCTTGCTGGGTTTTTTGTAGGTCTTCCATTGCATTGTTTTGCATTTTTGTCAGTCGTATGACTGTGTTGTAATTATGCACATGTGCATGATTATGTCAGTGCAGCCCTGCATTTGCAATTAAGTCCATTAAGATCAGGACTTTACTGTTTAATCTTTCAGTTCTTCTAGGAAACAAGATTTTTGCATTATACAGAGGCACACCATCATGTGAACAAAACTAAAAAAAAAAGATATATTTCCTTCTAATAAAGAGAAAACTATTCTTAAATAGGAACTTGGGCCTTGATCCAGTTTTTGACAGTTATCAGCAACACTTTTGCAAATTTCCAGTGTGCAGCCTTGTGTCTGAATTTAGCCGACATGGGATAAATTTTTATGTCTGCATTCTTGTTGGGATCCCAACTTGAGAAAAGTAAATGACTTGGAAATAAAAAATAAGAAAGGGTAACTGCAATGGAGTTAAAGAATGCAACACTGAATATATTCTGTATGTATGTGATTTTGTCTGTAAATATGACCAATTCCATTTATCATGCAAATTACGCATGTCTAAATCTGCAGGTTTTGTGTTTCTTTTTTTGCCAGGAAACTGCACAGGCTTGTTTTATTTTTTTTTTCTGTCTTAATATTTTCTTTCTGTAAGTAGTTCAGTACTGACAACATAAAACCTACTGTTCTGATAAAGCACCTGTAGCCTAAATACTTAGAGTTGTTTGTCTTTGCTCTGGGAGTCTACCTACCCTTTCAATCCATTTTTATATTAAGAAATATTGAAGTTTTGCATGACATTTATCATCCTCCAGCTGAAGGAAGAAAATTCATTACTGGCAATAAATGGACACAGCCATACTGCTATCACTGAAATAACATCTGCTTATGTGGGGGGAGCTTTGGTCCAATATTTTATTTTTTTTTTTCTACATCAGTAAGATTAAACTGAGAATCATCTTTTTTTATTTTTATACATAATAATGCTAAATATTCTTAGCAATTGAAAAATCAGTAACATTTTATAAATTAACATATAAACTCAAATATGTATTCCTTCGGAACTTTAAATCCTGCTTTCAGCATAAAGACAGATTGTCGGTGTAGTAAATTAAAGCTGCCCTACTGCCGCTATTTTGTCCAATGTTGTGTCACAGACCCATATTAATATTTTATCCCCTTTAATATTATTACATGATGCAGGCTTTATTTAAATGGATTTGACGGGCCTCTTGGTTGGCTTGACAACCAGAGGGAAAAATTAATGTTCTGCATTTAATCTCAGCTCAAGGCGCTAAATTATTTTGGAGGTCGAAGCTGTCATGCATATCATGCTAAATTATTGAATGTAATAACTATTAGCCTGATGTCTATTTATAGATTAGTTTTTTTCAAATTGTTGTTTACTTCATGCATCTTCAGCTAATTTTGAAGGGATTCTCTTAAGTTTTACTCATCCAGTACAGTGCTACTGTATCTCTTACAGATACAGCACTGGAGGTTATTTAACCAGCAATAGAAAAGGAGATGATGGAGTCAGCAGTCTTTAAAACTGTGGAAATAAAATAGCTTTCATGCTGATGAATTGCATGGTGTACACAGCCTGTGTAACATATGCAGTCTTAACTACTTTAGTTCAAATATATTTAACTTTAAAAGTTCATAAAGGAAAGAATTATTTCCTTGTTTTTACTGTTATCGAAGAGACATAGATGCCAAGGATGAACTGATCTGCTAAGCATGTAACTTAGAAACTCAGATTTAAAGCTTAAGGACAATGACTTATTACCTTAAGAGTACCATATGCTTTAGGAAAAATGTAATGCAGGATAGACTGAGCTATAAAATGGTATTAGCAGTTGTTTAAAGAATGCTACAATACATTAAAGCTTGAGATGATATCATTATTGTCACTGATGTTGGTACATCTTTTCATAGCTTTGCACTTCCCCTGCTGTCTCAATCTGCCATGTTAAATCATGTCAAGAAGTGTGATAATGTATATACTCTAGAACACTGTGAAGCTTACAGGCCTGTTTGCATAGCAAGGGCTCTGAGGAGAACTAGTCTCTGGAAGTGGGTGTGTATGACATATCACTGTTTTCTGAATTGCCTCTTCTCTCTCCTGGCACAAGAATCAGTTTCTCACCTCTGTGTTTTATTCTTGTCTTATGAGTATGAAAATAAGAGGTACTTCATCTGTATCATTTAATAGTGATCCCTATATGATGCTCTATGAAGTCAGACTTCTGTAACTGTTTCCCTTGGAGCAGTATCAGTTGTGACCAATGGATTATAAAAAAGCGCTAACATCTGGAGGACTGTCTTCCTTGCAGTGAGTAGTGGCAGACCAAAAATATTTCTGTGCTATCAAACAGTGCATGCTTATCACAAATAAAGGTGGAGACCATTGTACTGATTGTATATGAGTTGACACATTTTTTGTGTAGATGTATAACAACAGAGAGAAGTCATCCTATGGTATGTCCTGTATTGATCCATTGATTCAATATTAGAACAGTTAATGTAATAAACTGACTCCTTTTAGGCATTGGTATAATCAGAGTAACTGCAGTGTTGCCTTGTCATTCTGACAAAACAAAACTAAATGCATCCTTGTACAAAAGCCTACATAAAAATGGTTGTTTAGATTTGTGTTACATTGAACCAAGGCAGGATGAACAAATACCTTTTTTTACATAACTGTAACTTAAGTAGTTCTGCTGTTCACTGTTTTGACTGCGGTAGAATGATTATCAGTTTTCTCAGTGAGAGTTAAATTTTCCTTTTTTTTTTTTATTTTATGTACCCTCTAAACCCCAGCCCACATCCATCTCTCACTAATGCTTCAACTGCTGCAAGTTCATTGTTGTAACACAAGACTTGAAACTTCCTTGTAGCGGACTTTATTGAATAGCTTGAATTAAATAGAAATGGATAGATGAAGTAATTGCCTTGGCATCAGCACACAAATGTCTGTAGCAAAGCTGGGGATAAGGCCTTCGGCAGGTCAACTCTGTGTGCCTGGACCACAGTCCTTCTTGACTCTAGGGAAAAGAGTTGTGTCCCTTCACTTCAAGAGCCAGGCTGTCTTTTCTAAAAGATTTTCAGTTACTTGATACAATTTCTCTTCTTTGAGATTGGAAAGGGAGATGGGAAGAAGCCAGTTCTTTTCTCTTGAACCCTCTTTTTTTTTTTTTTTTTTTTAAACTGCATAGTTATAAGGGGAGAAAATAACCATAATGGTGACATTAATCCTCTATGGACTTGTTCCCACTTTTCTCTAAAAGATATTGGAAAAGGAGAGGAAAGATAGAGGGCAGGATTTTCTGATAGAGGATTAAATCCATAGTCCATTTAGTGTCGCCACTATTATGTCTTTGATAGTAACAATTACTAGGTACTTCAGTATCCTTCAGAGAGTTTTTTGTTAAAAACAAAACAAAACAACCCCCAAAACCCAACCAAACCCCAAACCAAAAACCCCATGATGATTGTTTTGGAACAGTCCTATAGCTACTCCTTTTTGTAGTTTTGCAATTTTTTTCTCATTTCTGCACTCTAAAGGCTTATCCTTAGATTTCAGTCACAGAGATAAAGGAGTGACTGTTTTCTCTGGTTGTCCATGAGTTTTGTCTCTTCCACTTAACTTGAACTTTAACCTCAATATCTTTTTCAATTAAGTGGACCTGGTTTTGTTTTTTTCACCAAAGGTGTTTGGTAGTCTTGAACTTGAATGTTAGCATTTTAAGCTTTTTTTTTTTTTCCTTATAAAGGTTTATTTACATTATATCCAGGTCTCCATACTGGATGGGCGAACAGACAAAATTGTCACCAGACTCCTGCATTTAGCATCCACATGTATGTGGGCTTGGTACCGTGGTTTTGGTATGTTCCAGCATTCTCCTTTTTGACCCCTGCCACTCACCCTCCACATACTCTGCCTCCTACATCAGTAGGGAATTGGAGTGTCTAATTGCTCAGGCTTCTAGGACCAAGGACCAGTGCTGATCTTTTCCTTACAATGTCATAGTTACTGAAGCAGGCTGTTTTCCAGAGCTTTTGCTTACTGTTTTGTGTACTTCTTCATGGACTAGAGAAAATTGAAGGTAGGTATTTCTGTGTTTTTGCAAAAAGATATTCTAAGCAAGTACAGATGGTAGAGGACACATGCAGATCAGACAAATGATAGGAGCCTGTGTATGCCTTGTTTGCTTCTTCGCCACTTATTTTTATTTGGTCAGAATTACTTAAAATACTTATTCTCTTGAAGATTTTTTTTTTTTCCCCTTACATGTGGTTTCGCCTCCAAGTCAGGTAGCCTTTCCTGCAAAAATTGCTGGGTATTTAACTGTAACTAGAAGAACATTGAGGATTAGGTACCTGCTGAGGTGTATTACTACAACTAATTTTACTAAATTACTTCTTATTTGTATCTTATTACTTTTTGTCATATTGCTACTCTTTAAATTCTTGATCCAAAATGGAGATAGAAAGGCAGCCCACTAGCTCTGTGAGTGAAGTAAGATTTGTAGTTTTAGAAGTGCAGGAAATTCAGTCTTGAACCAAAACTATAAATAGTCCATAGACTCCCTTATTCATCAGAGCTTGCATTAGCTGTGCATTGTGAAATGCTGATTAAAAAAAATGTGGTTCTATAGCAGACTAGAATAGCTTTCTGGATACAGTATACAAGTCATAGCTTTTTGGTCTGTGTTTCTGTCGCTTTCTCTTCCATTGAATTGATGTGACATGCCACTGTTAAACAGGGTATGTCTTCATTAGCAAATAGGAGTTTGTCCTTCAATCTTGTGAGCTCAATTGAATGAACTTAATATGATTAGTCTCCTCTTTAGTTTGGTCAGCTAATGTGGCTTTAGACTTTCTAGCCTGCTCCTAAACAGTGTTTTTCAATCATATCACACTCATTCAGTTGAGTAAACATGACTAAAAAACCACATTCAGTTTTTTGGTCATTGAGACCCAGCCTTAGAGAAATTAGTTGGGAAAGGTCCTGAGGATGCCAAGTTCAACCTTATTTACTTTAAAGTCAATGGTGGCTTTGCTATTAACTTCCACAGGATCACAAACATAGTATAAGAACATGATTTCTCAAGCTATTTCACTAATTAAAAATTGATTTTTGGCTTTGTATGGATTAAAGCTGCTAGATACAAAGTTGTAGGTGTTTTTCTGTTTCTACCCTGTAAGCCCAGTTGCCATACAGCTCATATAAGAACTGAGCTGGAAAGAGTGGTAAATCAAATTCTGCTTTAAAAACAACCAAAAATACTGCCAACAACTGTGTACAACACCTATATACGCAAAGGTCTGGTACCTGCAGAATTTCACTGACTTTAGTATAAAGCACTTAATAAAACTGTCAGTATCAATGTTAGTTACTTTTTTTTTTTTTTTTCCTGAGGCAAAATCCAAGTTCTGGCTGTGTATCAGTTTCTTTTTTTGCTAAAATTCTGTAGCTTATTAAGTTCTTTTTGGACTGCCACTTTTCACTGTCCGTGGTGATTTAAATTAGTTATTCCTCAAGGGAAGCAACAAATGCCTTCTGGATTTAATTAAGTGTTTGTTCCTCCTCACATGGAAAAACCTTCCAGCTGACAACCGTCTACTTTCCAGAAACACTGATGCAGGATGTCTGTCCCTGCATCTGTTCGGCAGCATTTGGAGTTGGAGTAGATTCATTCTGGTTCTGAGCAGCTCCAGTAAAAATTTCTAAATGAAGAACTTCTTTTTCATGACTTATTTTCAGTTTGAACAATGCGTTGAAGTTCGTAGCTGAACTCAGAGGAACATTTATCTGGACCACAAACTTATATTACCATTTTACTATTGAACAATTCTAGTTATTTCTTTAGTAGATTCTCAGGAATGAGTTATCTTAATAGTCTTTGTTGTTGTTGTGGCCAGGCAAGTGCATGCTGGCAAGTATACAAGTAGCCTACAAATCTGCAGTAGAAGTGAAGTGTATTGAGTCTGTGACTTGTATGAAGCAACTACGGACCCCAAGACTGCTTAAATAACATTAAATGAAGTTTTCCTATTTGGTTAAGTGGGAAATTCTCAGCTAAGCACTCCTGCTTACAACTTTAACATTCCACTCTGTTTTTCCTCATTGTGACTTACACTGCAGTGAGAAGAACTTAAATGACAGGATGAGCTTTCTGGTTGTAAAGCTGTGAAGCAAAGTGATAGGCTGTCTGGGGAAGCTCTGGACCCTTAGGGGTTGTAAGAGGCTAGTCATGCATCTCAGAATGGTTCGAGTGTTCTTGATCCTGGTTTAGGTCAGGGATGTGTGGGCTAGATACCCCCTTTAAAGCCCTGCCAATGCTATTTTCTGATGGTTCTGGCTTAGCCATTTTATAACTTACAGTGAGCACATCAATATGGGTGAGTGCTATATAACGAGGAAGAGAACTTGAACTTAACAGAATGTACTTAAACCAGTACAAGGTATTTCTGTTGTTCAGAGGTAGGAAATCCATGTGTTTAACTTTCTACTGTTGCAGATACATAACGAGAAGTTGTACTTGCTCAGACTACAGCATTCAACTGGAAAACCAAAATGATTTTGGGAAAAAGGTACTGTTGTCTCCTTATAACACATAGAAATCTGATGCATAGTGGTATTTGGAGTTAATTGGTGAGCCTGAAGTCCAGGATATGAGCCAGTATCATTAAGTCATTGGCCATAAGCAGCATTTGCTTAGCTGCATGTCCCTACTGGAGCAGTAAAATGTGTGAGTGTCCAGAAATGACTGGAAGAGTTATTTTGCTGTTGTAGAGATATAGCACGTGCTGTCCCTTTAAGTATCTAGCTTTTAGCACTGCTTTTAATGATTCTGTACTTAGTCACTGAGTTTCTTAACTTAAATAACTAAATAGAAGTAGAACATGCAGGTTAACTTCTATCACCTGTTCGTAGGTGAAAGCTGATGAGAATCCTTCTCATTTTGCAATTTTTCCTAGGGAAAAGGACAATATTTTTCATCTTTCCTAGAGCAGACAGCTTCTTTTCTATGCTGCTGTTCAATAGGATGAACTAAGCTCTCTGAGATCAGCAACAAAGGTGTTTGAATGACAGAAGACTATTAAAAAGGATTAAAAAAAGTATCTAGCTACACATTTTAATAGAATAGATATTTTAATGGTGAAACACTCCCGTATAAGCAATTTTATTGCTCAAAGCCCACAACCCTTTAATGCTCCTTTCATTATTTTCTATAATTTCACATCATATTTATGGTTACCTAGAATTCAGAAATCCCGATGAATAACATCTAGTCTGCTTTCATTTCTTAGCAGTGATCCTCCTATGCAGTCTTACCTTCTGTTGACCTACATTTGAAGTGCAGTTCTGTGCTGGAAAGCTGCAACTGTCTGTTGAAAAATTGTGTAAAATGGACTTACTGCTCAACATCCCCTCTTAGAGTGAAAAGTTAGCAAAACCCCTAAATTCCCTGCTTTTCCCTGTGAGCAACTTGGAGGCAATGGTCTTAAAAAGAAATCCAGGAAATTTTCATCACGTATCAGTCAAGGCTTGGTTGTTGAGCTTCAGTAAGAAAAGCATCACGCAGAAGGTGTGATGGTGGCAGTTACATGGGCCCCAGCAAAGTGGGGTGGGAGAGTTTACTCCAGCAGCAAGTTTCTCCTCAGCTGGTTAAGATCTGCTCAGAGGCAAATCAGACATATTCATTCCTTCATGCTGCATAAGTAGTGCTGGTGAGTAGCATTGGAATGGGACCTGAAAGATGTACCAGGTTTTTTAGCTTTTCTGGCTGGCTGACTTTTCTTTGAAGGAAGCTTATTTGAAAGTGGTATTTACGTTTGTATTGACTGGCAAGGAACCTTCTGGATTGAAACACTAGCAGCTGTGGGCCTAGAGACATTAATTTCTCCTCTGATTTTCCTTCTGAATGTTAGCTTCCCTGTAGGTAAAGTATCCTCTTTTGTATTTGTTCTGACTCTGAGTTTTCTTTAACCATTATCAGGGTTGGAAATAGAAATAGAGTGGTAGATGGGAAAGAGGGTGGAATAACAAACTTTGGAGTACCTTAATCAAGAATCATTGCAGACAGTTGGAGAGGGATCAAGGATAAAAGTAATTTCGGAATTTGGTGAAGTTATGGAAATTGATTTATTTAATAGTAGAATGACATGTAATCCAGTTATCAAACTGTGATAAAGGAAAGGGAATGTTGCTGTGCTTTGTGGAAATAATTTTATGAGAGGGATTTCAAAGAGAAAGAAGTTGGATAAACTTTGGAAATGTTTTGAAAGATCTGAGACGTATTCAAGTATGCAGTTTTTGAGGCTGGTGGAACCTCTAATTGAAACCATGTTATAATGGGGCACCATGGTAAGAAAAGACTGCCAGAACATCCTGGTGGGGTGTGGAAAAAGCAGTGAGAATTTGCCTGCTGCAGAGTGAGATCAGGCTGTAAACTTTAAAAAAAAATTGGACAAGGTTATCCTTGAACATAAGAAGGAGCTTATAATTTAATCAAAAGCTTGTAAGAAATAATGCAGAAGATTTCACAAATCATGAAAGAAAACCCTGTCTTAATCCATGTCCAGTTTTTGGACAGATAATTGTGAGAAGTGAGAGAGATGTGCTGAAGCCTGAAAGAATGGAAAATACCTAAGGAGAGGCAAAATGTATTTTGTGCAGCAGAGGAAAATAATTGTGAGAAGTTTTCTATAGCCTTTTCTATCTAGTGACTAAATTATCACCCTGAACACAGATGAAACTTATATGCTTGTATATTTGCCCAGTCATGCAGAAATGAATATGCTGTAACTAAAGTTACAGTAAAGGATATATGACCCAGTCATATTGAACGCAGACTGTTTTTTGTGTCTTAGCTTCTGCAGTGGGCAAACATGCTTATTAAATATGTCTGTGAGCTAGATAGGATTGCATCAGGAAATGAAATTATGTGTTCTAGGGCTGCAAATATGCCCCAAAAAATAATTCAGGAAGACATGCTATCATAGAATAACAGGAACTGCTGTAGATAAAGTGTAGAGAAAAAAGCCAAACTAAGTGAAAATATGGAAGTACTCTAGGACAGGCCAGATTTTCAGAAAGGAGGTAAATGATGCCATTAAGCAAAAGGTAAAACTAATATTTAGGAGGATTCAGTGTCTGACAAAGAATATTATTACATATTGACATGCTTAAAGAAAGGTAAAGGCTTCAGTCTAATACTGAAGTTTTTGTTCATCCTATAACATAATTACTCTATGGTCCTTCGTATGGTTGTTATTTCTGCAGTCCAGAAATAACGTTGGAGTGCCACACCTAAGCAGGTAATTTGATCCATAAGTTCTGCACTGAATGCTAAATGTGTTAAGTGCCCGTAATAGATCCATTTGATCCTTATGACTTGCCCTCCTAAAATACAGGGCATCCAGTGACTATTCTAGTGTGGTGCTCTCAGCTGAAATGATGCTTCTTAGAAAACATGGTATCAGGTTCTCAATGGTTGCTCTTGTTACAATAGAAGAAACCCCAACTAGATCATGTGATACAGTGAGGTTGACGTGACCTACTTAGCTGAACCTGAGGTCACTAGATGGATAGGACATGTTAGTGACTTTTTGCAGCTGGAGATGTTAGAGGAGTATCTGGAATCTGAGCAACTCAAGAAAGCATTATCCATAGGGGAACCAACTAACAGCACTGTGAAGGGCTGAGCAAAACAACACAAAACTTGACAAAGTATATCTTTTCATGTGGATGGTGCTATGACTGACTGACTGACAACTTTGATTTACATGTTGTTTTATCAAGACTTTTTCTTTCTTTCAAAGAAGGGAGTGATTAGAGCTAGATTAGAGTTAGAGCCTGACAGATGGAGATCATTCCCTGCTTCTCATGTGTTGCCTTTTTAAAAGTAATTTTGGTTTATGTACCCAATAAAAATATACAAAAATCATAGCTACAAGATCATACTGAGTGTTTTCGTTGATTGTTTTCACCTAAAATATTGCAGGATGTTATTTGTAAGGCTGGTATCTAATATTACAGTGCTAATTGGGTATGTTCTTTTCTCATCTGTATTACCTCTTACTTACCAATGAAGTGCTTTTAAAATGTAAGATATCAAATGTCACAATTTTTCTTCCATACTTTGTTTTTCTGTTAAAACAAAATCAAACACTTTTTTTTTTTCTGTATCCACTAGTTCTAAATCAGCTAGCTGCTTCTGCTCCTATAAACAAGATAGTTATAAGCAAATTATCCAGAGACAGATGTAAAATCTCTTTCCTCCTTGTGCCTAGTCCTCTCTTCATTACTGTTAATTATCATGGCAGTTCCATGGACAGGACCAAAAGGCTGTTTTGGCCTCAAGGTTAATTTGGCCTGTGAGTTGTTCCACTTAAGGACAATTATCAAGTTAATTTCTAGGAGAGAAGTTTGAAATACTTCAAACATTTCAGTGTCTCCACTTTGGAATCAAATTTGTCCTGGCGCATGAGGAAAAGCCAAGGGGTCTTGAATTTTACACCACCGTATCCTTGATCCTCTGGCGTGGTAATGTAATAATGTAGTTCTGAATATGGCTCACCAAATGCTTTTTGCCCAGTGGTGGTATACATAAATGCAGAATCCTACACTTGCAGATTCATGTAGTTCAGCAGAAGTTAAACTTCTATTTTATGGCTTTTTTTGTGCCAAACTTTCAGATTCTGATGAGGAGCATCTCATGATCAACTTTTTATTTGAAATTATCTACATTGAGGCACATTAAAAATCTACATAGATATTTAGCATCTAAAGCTTTTCATATCTTTACCATTACCACTTCTGGATATTTTTGAAAACAGAATCCTAGCTTGTCAAAAGGAAACCTGGCCCTTTCAATCTCATTGTGGTGGCACAGCAGGAATAACAGATGCAGGAAGTCCTATGAAGTAACATCCACTGTTCAGTGGAGGAAAAGTATTAGAAGATGAATTTAAAGAGTAGAAATGTCAAGGACTGTTTAAATGTACTTGAGCCTCTGGATCCATGATCTTGTTGTGCAGCCATGGATGTAACAGAATGCCTCTCTCTGAGGAAAAAGGAATGCGAGATGATGGTTCGCTCACTTTGGGACAATGGATATGACAGATAATGGAGAATGTCCTTACCTGCTGATTCATATCAACTGATAACTTATTTTCATTAACAATGGTCCAGTCAGATACTTTCATCACACTTCTAATTCAGTGACCTGTAAAATCAGGAATGTCCAAGTCATTGTCATAAAAATATGTATCTTATAAGTGTACATTACAGTTGATAGTGTTCAGTTCAAGCTGAAAATAAAAGGTGAATTTAATCTTGTAAGAAGTACTTGAAAGGATGTTTTAAGAAAAGCGATATGCAAATATGATTGAGTTGGTAATTAGCTATAAATGCTTGTCTTGTGGGAAACTGAACTAGAGTAGCAACCAGAATGCCAATGGGTCTCCCCTTCTGACCTCCCCCCAAAGGTTATAAAACATCAGTATTCTGAGATCCCAAGTGCTGGTATTTTTGGCTTTCATGGAGATTAGTTGATTTAATTGTATTTAATTTATTGATTGAAATCAATTTAGTTGATTTAATTATATTTAATTATAGTACTCAGTTTCTTCTTCAGAGTACTTTTGATTTATTAACCATTGTTGAAAATATTTGTCATATGCAAGATGAAATTCTGTCCACAGAGATGAGTGGCAGTGTTGCCATGGACTTGAAACAAATTGATCTCTTGTCTACTAGACCCTCATGTAAGCAGTAATTATATTGTATTAAAACAAGAAGTCAATGAGCCAAATTTTCAGTGAAAGGGTAAAATATTTAAGTTAGATCTTTGCTCATTAATATGTCAACAGCATGGCTGGCTTTAAAATAATGTTAAGTTTGCTCAGTTAAGGATTCAGAAGCCAGGAAATGGCAAATCTTGGTCTTGTGGATGTGTAACATCACAGTTCCTAATTGGATTAATGTGTACTGTTTCTCAGATCATGCCATATGATGTTTAACTGGCTAATTTATTCATTAGATCGAGCCTTTGTTCTTTGCATAATTTGAAATCCATGGTTACATACAAAAATACTCTATATAACGTTTAGAATTCAAATAAAGTAAGAAGGCAAATCTTTCTTACAGGGAAAAATCTAGATATACCTTTTATAAACTCCCTGCAAATGAATCTTTTTATTTCACAAATACTTTATAATGATGCTACACATGTGCTATGCTTTTTAGTGTTTTACATCTTGTTTAGAAAATGACCCTGTGATTAAAGAAAATGATTGAGGTTAAATTAGGAAGATTGATGCTCAATGTTTGTAAAGTGGGTTTGTTTTGATAGTTTTCTCTTTATTGCTGCGGTCCTGCACTAGTGTGTTTTGTGATCTCCAGTATCTTAAAGCAGGGAGAGGGTAAAGGTGAGAATAATCACTTTGTTAGCAAAGTGTAATTTTATGGTACCAGACTTCCATCAAGTGATATGTAATACTCCTGAAGTGTGTGTCTCCTTGTCACGGTTTAGGTCCAGCCAGCAACTAAACACCACCCTGCTGCTCGCTCACTCCTCCCCCTGCGGTGGGATGGGAAGAATTGGAAGAAAAAGGTAAAATCTCATGGGTTGAGATAAGAAGAGTTTAATAAGACAACACAAGGAAAGAAGAAACAATAACAATAATACTAATAAAAGAATATATGAAGTGAGTCGTGCAAAATGCAATTAATTGCTCACCAGCTGGAACCCCATGCTCAGCCCATTACCGAGCCATGATCCCCCCTCCCCTGGCCAGCTCCCTCAGTTTATATACTGAACATGATGCCATATGGTATCGAATATCCCCTTGGCTAGTTAAGGTCAGATATCCTGGCTGTGCCCCCTCCTATCTTCTTGTGAAAATTAACCCTATCCCAGCTGAACCCAGCACACCCCTCTCCCCACAAACCCTTTCAAAGCAAAGTTAAGTAGTAGCAGTAGGCACTAATGGTCATTTTACAGTAAATTGTGTTGGACTGCGGAAAGGAGGAATGGCAAGAAGTGAAAGAGACATTGATTGTATTACATTTTATCTGTATCCTACAGTAATTTTGACTGCACAGTAGAAACAGCAAGGGGTAAATATACTCTGTATGTAATGGATGACTGCTTTTCCCAGTTCTGTTACTGTATTGGTGCTGGTTCTTTGGTCCTTGCAAATCTAGTTTATTTGGGTCTTTCTTGAGGGGGTCTAAAACAGAGCCAAAACTCAGATTTTCTTACTCAGTAGTTTAGAAAATTTAAAAATATGTCTGATTTGGATCCATGGACACCCTATTCAGAAGAATCATCATACTGCTGCTTCAGGTATGTTCATGCCTGTGATTAAAAGCTTTTTACGTATGCATCCATCTCCTTTAGTTGTTCTGCTGCCTCTGTTTGAGAATAACAGTGCAATCAAAGTGACAAAAGGCTAGGTTGTACTCCTAAGGGAAGTAATATAGCAGTACAGAGCAGACGGTAAAATTATCATTTGTTTGCTATTTTATAATGCAGTACCAAATATTTATCATAGTATTAGTAAAAAAGCCATAAAATTTATGTAGATTTTAGAATATAACAATAAATGAACTCATACTGTAATGAAAAGCTAGGTTTTCATGAGACCCAAAAGAAATCTGTTCTAACAATGGTTTAGTCACAGTACAAAATATTCAGGATGTAGTATTCTGCTATCTTGTTTTATATATATAAAAAAAATGGGTAGTCTTACCCATGGGTGTTCTTACAACTTTGGATAGACTGCTCTCAGGCTAAGCTCTGCCTGTCAGGGCTTACTGTGTCAGAAGGGAGATGTCACATGTGTGTCAAAGGTAGCCAATGTTTTTTGTGTTTTGGAAAAAGGTATCTGAAGGATGGTGTCAAAATCTGTGTATTTACCTGAGGTATCAATGTAAAGGAATATTTTGCTGATCTGCAGTTATTTGGGGTAGTCTGGACTGTGGCAGTAACAAGTTTGATCTTTCACGCAAGTGAGAAAAGCGTGGTTTTGTACCTCTCATTCCTTATTTTCTGCACTGCCCTTCATGTGGTATACACCCCCTCCAGCAATTAATCCAGTCTTTGAATGTGCCCGCTGCTGGTATTTGTTCAGCTCACAAATGACTGACTTCAAACAACGCGCTGGTGAGTTCTTACTGCCTTGCAACTTAATGCGTACAGTCGTTATACTTCTTTGGACAGGCATAGCCACGGGAAACACGCAGACCTTGGTCAAATCATGTGTGCTGTTCGTACGCACGTAACGAAACGTGCGTTCATCGCAAGGCAGGCAGCGGGGCAGGTTGTTCAGCAGGTGATCGGACGCATTAGCATCCCTTGGGTGACACGCAGGCTTTGTGCCCAAGCGGCGTTGGAGAAGCAGCCCAAGGCTTGCCTGTCCGCGTGACGGGGCAGCACCCGTCCTCCTGTGGGACATGTGGGTGTGACGGGCGCTCTGATGGCTGCCCTCTGTCCCCCAATGCGTTTGGTAGCACTTTGGTGGGGGCAAGGGTTTGTATCCCCAGGTTCAGTAAGAGGAAGGTTCACACTGCCAGGTTTCCTCTTAGCAGTGAATGCTGGTTCTGGTGAATGCAGGTCAAACCCAAGAAACTTTTTTTCTGTGGAAAAGTCAGGGAGATGTATTTTTGGTCATGTGTGGGTCCTGAAGAGCTCGAGTTAATATGACTTGGGGAAGCCTGCATTAGATTTGTTCTCCTGTTCTACATTCCTCTGAAATCTTACCTGCTGGCTGGTAAAATTTTGAGGTGTAGCATAACAGACCTTCAATGTGACTTCAGTATGCACACCATTCAAAAATTCCGATCTGTGATTCTTCTACCATGTTCTACACATACTTGTTGTGGCTCTGTTGATAACATATATGGCCCTTAAGGTGAGGCAAGGAGGGGGAAAAATAGGGCACAAATAGGAGTAAGCATGTAGGTTCATATGCAACATGATGATCCATATACTGAAGCATATTATTAAGGATAAATTCATATTTTCTGAAATTTTTAGTAAACAGTTATGCTAACTATTCACAAGTCATGCTTGTACACTGAAGCTAAAAAGAAAAAAAAAAAAAAAGGATTTAATTTCATTTTGCCTGCACAGGAGAAAAATGCTCAACTCTGTAGACCATTAATGACTTGATTGATGCATTGATTAAATTTGGTGTATTATGCCAATACAGATCACAAAAAAAATCAACAAAGATATATGTTTCTGTATTGAGTATACTTCAAAATTCTACGTATTTTATCAAATGTAATTACTTTCTGTGCTTTTTTTACCTGCTTCTGATATTACCTTATAGAAAAATTCTGTTGAAAGAATCTGCTTTCAATGAAATTTGGAATTAAAAATATTTGGTATCACACATCAGTAACACACTCCAAAGTACATTTACCTTACACTTAATCAGTGTGGATGAATCCAGTAAGAAAAATCTTGATTTTTTCAGATCACTGGGTTTAAGCACTTCTCTAAAATTTTGAATTAAGATCTTCTTGAACCACGAAGCATTTTTCAGGTATGTTATACTGGAAGATGTATTTTTAGTAACTTTATCAATACAATTAATACATTTCATGTAGGATAGAGTAAGTGCTGTAAGCAGTAGTAGATACCAAGTGTACTCCCAGATGGGGGCAGCATTGGTTTAAAAAGAAAAACAAGAATGAGGCAGTCCTGGACTGGTAATTAAACTGTTCACTCTGAGGAAGTAAATAGGTTCCCAAATCAGACTAATAAATCTGTGGGTTAATAACACATTAGTCAGATCAACATGCCCCATAATCACTGCTGTTTATCCATTTGTCTGTCTTTACAGAGTAAATTGATTTTGACCAAGGATTAATCAAAGAGGAGACTTTCATAAGAAAATTCAGAAAAAACTAAGAAAACCAACCATGCTGCTTTATTCTTGAGCCCTAGTGGATAATTTCTCCTTAAACCTATGCTGCTATTGTTAATCCTGTTGGGAAATTAATTCTTGGCATTGCAACTTAAAATATTCTTCAAATGTCACCCTGTGTTTCCTCAGTATTTCTTATTGCCAGTAATTGATTCTATAAAGAATTACAAGAAACAAGGCTAGTGCTGTAGAGGTTGAAGGTGACTGAGTTTACTGCTAAGAGCCTGCAAAAGCATCCGCTTCTGGGCTTTGTCTCTGGTGTATTTTTGGGTTTTCCCTAGCAAGAGGGGAATTCCTTTGGTCAGACAAGTCTTCATGCACACTCACTCACATCCCTTGCCTCAGAGGACCACTGCAGCAGATGGAAAAATCATCTTTTATTAATCCTGGAAAATGGGGAATACATTGAGCAAATGGCAGTTTGCTCAATAAAGGGGAAAAAAAAATAAATGGGCAATTAAATTATATTTAGAGTCTCTTACAGGTACAGCTTAGACCAATTTCAAGTTCTGGCACTTACTTGCTTTGGAACTAGATCATCATCGTTTTTCTTCAGTTCATAAAGTTCAGTTGCATTGTCAGTGTTTCCATAGTGTGAAGATAAAAGCTGCACAAAAAGTTAATGAATTTCTCAGAGCAATCTGAGGGCATTTTTTTGCGGCTTGTTTTTCTGTGGCTAGAGCAAAGGGTAGAGTGAGAGGAGACATCCCATTGCTGCTCCTGCAGAACTGCTGGATTAATTAGTCTTAAAACCTGCTGCCAATTGTTCATTCATTTGTTAACTTGAACAATCTATTCCTTATTCAGTCTGAAAATGGAGAAGTGGCAATCAGAAGATTTGCATCTTTGTTTTTATCACCAAGAGTGGTGATCAAAGCCTTGTAAGAATAAATTGGTGACACTTCCTACAGAAAATTTCTTCTTTCAAGCAGGTTAGCTGTCAGCTATAAAAGCCCCTTCTGGGACGAAAGCAAGCTGGAGAGAGATAACTGTAAAACTTTGCACTTGTGTGCACAAAGTTTTTGTGGATGTGTACATAACCCAGCATATATTGGCATAGATATATTTACTAATGAAAATTATGTCTCATTTGAATGTACAAAAGCCTGCAGAAGTGTGTTACAACATGGATGGAGTTGTGATTATGACCAGTAGGAAAATTACACATTTCTCCTCAGAGATGCCTACATTCATAATTTGTGTTACCACATTTGTATGTGAAGAAACCTGCCAAAATGCTTAAGGCAACAGCTTTCAGGTTTGTTGTGAGCAGAGACAAGGTCAACAGAGCAAA
This sequence comes from Aviceda cuculoides, assembly GCA_035590195.1. NCBI lineage: Eukaryota > Metazoa > Chordata > Aves > Accipitriformes > Accipitridae > Aviceda > Aviceda cuculoides. The sequence goes on along the minus strand of JAVJGG010000054.1, from coordinate 2,450,144 downwards.
CACCCTTCTCCTTCCCCCAAAATTTTAGCATTAATAAATTTTAAACGTGTGTCCTTATGTCAAATGCTACCTGAGAAAACTCATATGCCGCATGTTATTTGCCCCACATAGTCACTGGTTGAGTTCCAATATTGTACAGGGACAATATTCAGAAATGCCACTGTGTGCTCTAGGCCAGCTCACGTAACAAGAATACACGTGTGTCTGGTACGGTGAAGGGAACTAAGGTCTAGGTAAGACTGAATAAGGCTGAAATCTTCCTGGATGACTGAACAAATTAACTGTTGGATACACAGGATTGCCTGCAGCAGGTGTAAAATTACATTATGTTAAACCTTTGTGTGAGAATTGCAAGAAGAGTAGTTTTGAGTTGCAATTAGGAGGAGAATAAATCAAAATACTTCCTAGGGGGAGAAAAGCTAGTGGCAAGTTGTGTAGGGAGCATGTTCATTTTGCTTATTTCATATCTATGTCTACATTGCAGTGAGAGGTGTAATTACAGCATGCAAAGGCTTACCTGAGTGGGCTTTATCCAACTCAGCTGAACACTGGTGCCTTAAAGCCATGGTAATATTGACTTCAAAAAGGGAGGGAGTGTTCAAAGAGATTAGTGACTTCCTTTTTACTGAAAATATGTCTTAAACTGTGAGGCTGGGGTATTAAAAATGAAACTAATATTCTTTAAAATAATACAACTGACATGAACTTGAAAGCCATCTCCCTAGATGGGTATCTCATATGCACATATCGCTAATATGGCTTAATAGTTGCACTGTTCATGTGGTTGCTGTTAGAAATGTTCTCAAATTCTCAGAAATTACTTATACAGTAAAAGATGGGTCTGAAGTGATGCATTTCTTCCTTTACCTGATTGTGGTAGATAGGCTGAGGTTGTAGGACCAGTTTATAAACCTAGTACTTTGTTGGATATATATATATATTTTTTTTAATGACATCTGCCCCACCCCACTTTATTTTCTGTTGGCTTCAGGAATAAATATACTTATAAAACAAAAAAATCTGCTGCAGATATTTCAAGAGATTCTATGGCCATGCAGATCTGTAAAAACTGGAGGACCTAGCAGATCACTAAATATCACAGTACACAAGAACAATATTTTCTTGCTCTCTTACCTTTTCATGGTAGATTCCTTTAATTGGAAAAAGTAAGCTATTAAACAGACATGGTTATTTTGATTACTCAAAATATTTTCAATGTTTTATGCATGCAGGTTGATTGCAAATGTATCATGACTAATTTATTTCTCAATTAATGTTAGTCCATTAACTAAAATATTTGTCTACTTGGACATATTTTTTTAGATAGTAAACTAACTTGTGTTCTGTGCAGCCGCATTTCAATTTCTGCATTGAAATACTCTTTGCAGAATAAAGATGCTTTATTGGATATGTCCCGGTGAAACCCCATTGACATTGGCCATATCTGACTGTTAGAGGCAACCAGGTTTTACTGCATGTGATTTGACTTTACAGTGATCAGTGATGAAACACTACTGTTACGTTCTTCATGGTTTCAGGATGTGAATAACATTCACTGATGTGTATAGCAGATAGATGGAAAACCATATCTTATTTTCAAAAAGGAAATTTGTGCAGAATGTAATTTTTAATTTGTTTGCTATATTTCACACTTAGGGAAGCTTCTCTTTACCTTTATTATTGAGAAAAATCTGTAATACCAAAGCATAACAAACTGTTCAGTTAAGCCCAAGACAGTTTATGAGGAAATCTACATGCAAGGAAGATATGACTACTTTTATATCTTTAATTTATGATATATTTAATGGTAGCAACATATATAACTCCTGGTCAGGGAAGAGCACAAGCAGGTTAACTTCTCTCATAAAGCTGTTTGTACTCGAGTGTAATGGGGCAGCAGTATGGGAGACAGAGGGCAGTATGTTGAATTTAGGCCTTTTATTTTACCTTTAAGAAAGAAGTAGAGCTTATGTCTTTGTTATTTTTTAAGCTACCAACTGATTTTCTCTTTTCATGATGTGTTCAAGACACAGAGTACAGGTCCTTTCAAATGAAGTCATGTTTTTGGTAACATAAAGCGAAACTAAACGTATCAGAGATACAGCATGGTGGTACCATGGCATTGTGAAAGCTATGAAGAAGTGAAATAAAAACAGAAAATACCAGCGAATTTCTGGTGGAACCTTTTTCATCACAAAGAGCTTAATAGTGCTGGTATTAATCAGGAATGTTGGTGACACTGATCTGTATCCTAGCTCCCAGTCAGGCAGCAAAAGGGATTAAGCTATGGGAAATCTGGATCCAGGTGAGTGACTAAATACTCATTGCTGCTCTTGGCTAGGTCTCTCCTTATCTTTATGTGAAATTCTTTGAAAAATGTCTGTTTTGTCCTCATACAGAACAAAAGAAACTTCTCAGCCTTGAAACCTTTTCATTGAAATGGTATGTTTATTTTCTGACCTGCCCAGTCATTTGAGCCTTGTGATTACTTTCCAACTCTCTCCAGGACAGCGTCTCCTCTCCTAAGGGCACTGAAGCTAGACCATATTTTATTGTTTCTTCTATCTTTCTTCTTCAGCAGTGTAGGCCTCTGTCACAGATTCTTTCTATAGCTCTTTGCAGACTTTCCCCACTCATTTATTGGTATGAAGAGCTGCTCAGTAAACTAGACTTAACAGTCAGTTCGTCTTGAGGGGGGAAGTAGGAAATGCCTACCCCCTTTACCATTACTCCCAATTACAGTCTGTATAAAGTGCTTAGTGTGACAAACTCTTTTCATATCCCCTAGGTGGCAGCCAGTAAAAGCCAAAAATGAGACCCTTTGTTATCAGAATTTTAGGCAACTAAACAAATTTAAACGAGAAGTACTTAATAGTAGTTGGTTTTATCACACTAATGCAAATATCCTTGGTCACTGTGGCTGAAGTGTAATGTCTTAACAGTAAAAGGTATGTGAAAATCCAAACCTCGACAAAGCTCAGTTTAACAAGGTTTTCTTCTCAAGGCAAAATTTAGCCAAGTGTCAAAATTCAGCGAAGTGTTTTCAGGAGGATTTGCTCAGGTCCAAAGCTCTTTCACTCTGCCTAGCATACATGGTAAGGTTAATGCTACCTACCTGTGCTCTATTTTTCACTGGTTAGTATCCGTTAAGTCTGCTAACTGGAAAGAAGAGTAATACCAGTAAACAACTTTTCAGTGTGGGACAATCTCAAAATTAGGTTCTGGGAGACTTTTTGTTGGCTTTAGAAGCCATGAATTTGAACCAAACTTATGAACCCTTCCTAAAGATATGTTTCACTGAAGCTCTAAAGTGTTTCGAACTGTTTCTCAGTTTGTAAGAAAAGATATGTCTTTGAGATGTACTTTTTTGTATTTGACCAATTGCCAGCATGATGATTCATCTTTTTTTAACCAAAATTTTCCTATTCCAATCTTAACTTTCCACCTTCCTCAGATTATAGCAAATGCTTTGCAAGACAGGAGAAGAATAGAGTGAAGATTATATTAGGAGTATCTCTTTGTTTTTTTTCTTTTTTTTTTCTTTTTTTTTCTTTTTTTTTTTGTTTTGTTTTTTCTCTTTTTTTTCCTTGGAAACCTCTAACAACATTACCATTTTGTGGCCTGACTTGATTTAAGAGTGAGGTAGAGAGCAAATTTCTTAAGCAGCTTCTTTTCAGAGAATCTGAACCATGCCCGTAGAAACGGCTCCACTAGACTACTCAGTCTCTTCCCAAAAGTGAACGTTTCCATGCCACAAAAAAGAGAACTTGAAAAACAATCTGGAATGTTACTAGCTAACATTTTTTTATAGGGATAAATACCAGATGTAAAGTAGGGAATTTCTTACCTTTGGTCCTTGCTATATACATGCAGATGTTTAACTCTGTGGCAGTCCATGTAATGCATCATTAAACAGTTCTGGGGTCTCACTGGATTTTTATGGTTTCATAAGGTATCTAATTAAGTCTCTGTTTTTTGGGTGTTTTTTTATGTAAATCTGTGCCCCTCTATACATACAGAAAAAAAAAAAGGAAGACAAAAAGGTTGTAGAGGTCAGAAATGACATGATTTGCTAGCAAAAAAAGCAACTATTTAAAACTACAGCATGATAGTTTCATAAATGAATGTCATGGTAGGAACACCATTATCTGAAGACCTTCAAAATTTTATTTTCTTATTTCATTTTTATTGGTGAAGATAAAAATAAGATTAATATCTTCTATATAAAAAATTGTACCATACTGCTCTGAGTTAATGTCTTTATATAAGGAGATTTAGCTAAAACTTGTGTCTTCAATTTCTGAAGGAGGCTCAGTGGTAAAGTATGGGCTTTTTATAGGGTTATCACGGAGCACGTACTACTGTGTAGAATCTCATGAAGAAAGAAGTTTAGTCAGGGTAAATGTGTGAAATTTGACCCATCGATGGAGCTGCTCAAAGTCTGAACAAATGTACAGCTGTGTTTCATGTAGTATTGAGTACACCCAGACATATACCAACCAGGAAAAGCAAAGGATCAAACAAATGCTCTTTCCATCCTTTCTCTTTGACTCTGTTGATGGTAGTTACAGCTGTGAGGGCAGCTTTTTGACAAGCCTGATATGGGCAGTGCTCTACTTCATGCCTCAGATGTTGCATTCTCATCTCACTGGTTATCTTCCTCATGATGAAAACAAATATTTCTTCTCCATAAATTACAAACTTGGTATGTTTTAAGGAGCACTTAAAAGCTTTATGCTATGTTCTGTTTGTTTCCCTCACTTGCCACTTTTCGCGTGTCCTCTTTTTTACCCCCTTAAAGTGCAGGAATGAGCCCAGTGACTCTTGCCGGTTAAGGGTGTTGTCAGTGCAGATCAGAGTCATCCTGGTAATGGTGTGTGTGACTGAGCAGAGAATACATGGTTAGTGTGAGTATAAGGATGAGAGTGTCAAAGATTTTGTGCGTGTTACTTTTCAGAATCTATTTGCTTGCATCTCATGTTCTTCGGTTGCCTTTTCTGACCCTCTGCCTGAGTCTTACTTGATGTCTCTTGTAATCGTTAATGAAAAGTCGCAAACCACTTTGCTTACTGGATGAATGATTTAGAAGAAAAAAAGCCCATATTTCCATGTTTCCACTGTTTAAAATTACTATGACTTAACTTAGCCACATAAGAGTAAGGCATAAGCAGAAAGAGCGACTTAAAAAAACCCCAAGCCAAACCCCCACTGTTTTTAAGAATTTATGAAGTCTTGTTTGTCAAGCTTTACACACATGAACTCTTTGGCATTTGTATGCCTAGTGTACGTATAGGCACACTGGAAAGGTGAAGGCAGCCTGGGTTCCTAACTAGGTGTCCCTTTCCATTCTGAATCATATTTAGAACAAACATGAATTTTTGTCTATAACTGTGGCAACGATACAGCTGTTTGGAGGCCTAGTGAAAGTTTGAACCCGTGGGGTCCAGTGAGCATACATGACACAGCATGCCTGCTCTGCTGTAGCAATAGGCCCTAAACAAAATAAAAAACCCAAGGCGTTCCGTGGTAGTTTTTCCCATAAACTGAAATTGATTGTGACTTGCCTGATAGTTTTCAGGGGCTCCAAAGCCCTATTACAACCTGTTGGTTAAAAAGAAATATGCTTTATAGAATTCCACTAAAAAAGGTCTGCTATTGTAAAAATGTAATCCTGTGTTGTTTTATATATTGTGCAGTACTGAAAACTTTGTATGTAATTGATCATATGCAATTGATGTAACACTGTGCTGCTACTCCATTCAGCTAGGGGCAGCTACTGTTCCTTAGATACACTTCGTGTGAGTCAAGTAGATAATTTTAACAGAATCTGCTGGATGAGTCGTTGTTAAGAGATTAGGAGCCCCCAAAAATTGAAGGAAGAGGTCTCTAGGAAAACAATTGCCAGTTGTTAGATAAAAGAATTGTAGTAACGTTATCCATAAACTTGGTGTCTGCCTAATTATTCATAATGTTACACTTAGAGGAAAATGGAAGGGCAGGTAAAGCAGGCTATTGCAGTAAATGTTGGAAGTTAATGGTGGAATTGTTCTGTTTCCATCATTGCTGTAGACTTTCGGTGTATTGAAGTCTTGCTGCCACTCCACAGAACCACAGAGTCCAGCTGTATAAATGAGGCTGCTAGTTTTTTACCTGAAAATGAATGTACAAGGCCCTCATGAATGTTCATTAAAAAATAAAATCAGATCTTAAAGTGGGAGAGTCATATATGTTCATCGCTTTATGCCACCACAAAATAAATGGATTAATAATGTAAACAATAAAAGACTGGATAGGAAGTCTTGTTCTGGAGAAATGTTAGAAATAATAAGAAAATTCAATCTTTCTTCAACAATCATGTCTGAAAGCAGCCTGTTGTGCCCGAGTTTTACAAGGTGCTCAGAACTTTATGTAATGTTGTGTGTTGGATGTGCTACAATACCCACAGCCTTAGGGCTGAGCTGAAGAATGAGTGCCGACTGTGATTACAGTTTTCTTGCTTTTGACAATTTGTAGCAGATTTAACCTCTGCTGAAGTGTACTTCTGTACTTGCTTTTTAGGTTAATATACACAAAATAGATGTAGTGTATGTTTACACTTTCATTTTATGAATGTTAGTTATATCTTCCATACTATTGCAATCATAGCCCAATCCATTTTTGTTAGAAAATGTAGATAAATGATACTCTAGGAGCAGGGAAATAACTTTTAGAACTGAATAAGCTGCCATCCCACTGAAATGTCCAATGTAACTTAAAAAAACTTGTTCCTAGAATTCGATCATGGTTCTAAACTGATCAAACTTTTTAACCTATTACATTTCCTATATATTTCTCTGTGCTAAGAGGCAGTTACTAAAGATGGTGTTAAAATACTAATGTGAACATGACATAAGTTTCTTTTTTGTTTGTTTGCTTTTTTAAACTTCTCGCCATTCTGCTCATGTGTTTTACAGTTAATATTACTGCAGCTGCCTCTTCTCATTGAGTGCAGCTGTCTTAAGCGAAAACAAAGTTCTGAGGGAATTCACCCTTGGGGACAGTCTACTAAATCAGAGTCTGGAGAAACTAGAAATGATGTGAAAATGCAAAAAAACCAGTGTAGGTGAGGAATGGATAACTGCAGTCTACATGAGGAAGCAAGGACTTGCAGACTTGGTTAATGACCATGTCACAAAAAGACAAAATGCAACTTAATGGCCCAGTTTCCAGAAATAGGAGCTCTTTACGGAATGCACACAGTTGCATATGCTAAAACAGTTATACAGGCAGATATTTGCCTGCACATAGCCATTGAGATACTTAGCCTAATACCTAAAAGGCATTTATCATCATGGTAGAGGTCTACAGTGTGATTTCATGGATATTAAATGGAAAAATTGCTTGATCAGAACACATTAAATTTCAAAACTTTAAAAAAAAAATTACCTTAAAGTACCAAATTATGACAATAGTACTTTTGCCTTTCTTGCTTGTCTTAATTCTAGAGATAAGAGGTATCTGCATATACACTATTGTATCCCAGATGTTTTAAGTTCTTTTCTTGCTTGTATACAAGGAAAATTGTATTGCAATGAATGTGTCTATTGCAATAAAGACTCTTTAGTGATGGGTTTGAGAACAAATATGATAAACATTTGCCTTTCCATCTGAATGAACTTTTCTTGCAGTTTTTAAAATTGTAGTTTTGTGTAGGTTTTTTTTTTTTTTTAACCTTCTGGGAGCTATTGATGTGAATGGAAGATAAAGCTGTTAAAACTAGTGTAGTATATGACTTCAGAAATCAGGGGGGTAACTAGCTTTAACATTGTAAAATGATTAGAGTTAATTCTACATGGTAGTTACTTTCCTTTCAAACTTTATGCTTGCTGTTGGATATGGATGAGAACAACTCAAATCTGAGTTACAGTCCACTTACTGAAGCTAGGACATGGTAAACAAACATTATGCTACTGCAAATGTTTGGGTTAAACTATGGACTTGCATTTGAAGCTTCTGCCAGCCCAACTGACTAACTGAGCGTGTTTTGAGCAAGTTACTGCCCCTCCACTGCAGCCTTACCTTTGCACTGAAATAAGGCTGGCTATTGTAATGCCCTGGGGATGGTTTTCACAAGCTGGTTTGGGGATGGGGGATGTCAGGTAGTCAGAAGTCAGTATCATGGAAGAGGCGGTTGTCGGCAGGGAGCAATGGGTAGCAGCCAACATCAGTAGCTTACTCAAAGCAGGTCAACGTGCTCCATGGTGGGGCCCTGGGAGCTTTAGACTTTCTACCAACCCTAGTCCTAACCATCGCTGAGCCACACACAAGTAATCCCAACAGCCGTCACCCAGATGAAGGATTTTCCCACAGTGGAGTTATCTTGAGAAATTTTTAATTTTCGCAAAGCGGGGCTTCTCTAATGTTCAACCTGAGGTGAGGGCTATTAAAGGAAAGTGCAGGCTGCAGCAAGATCTCGGCTGTGTTTGGGCAGTGGCTGTGAGGTTTATTGGGTAAGGCTTAGCCAGTGCTTTATGGTGGAGAGAAAGCTTTGAGTCTTGGTAGTAGTAGGGCTGAACAGAGGCTGTCAAATAATTACTATAATGTCACTCTTTTCAAACTAGTCAGTTTTTGAGAGAAAAGAGTAAAAAGAAACCAGGAGAGTCAAAGACACAAACATAGTTTCTGTTCTAGAGAAATAGGGTTGTTTTTATCTCCTGTTCCATCATAACCATGTTGAATTTTGCTGGTTTTGTCTTAAGTCAGGTTTATAAAACATTAATTCTAGATACTGTATGGAAAACGGGTAGGAATGGCTTTTGGTAGAGAAGTGTGTACATCCAGAAATCTGTTTCTGATATGCTCTTTCTTTCCTATTCTTGGTTTTGTCTGTATTTGTGTTTTTGTAAGGTTCTGAGTATAATGTTCTTGGTTCAGATGGGATTTTTTTGTTGTTGTTGTTGTTTTGGGTTTGGTTTTGTTTTGTTCTTTTATGCTGTGGCCATGTGATCTCAGCTGGAGCCTGAGTTGTGGACCTGACTGACAGCATCCCTTAAGCAAGGGACAGTGAGAGAGAAAGAACTGATGACCTTCACATTATTGTCTGATAATTAAAGCTGTGATGTAATTAACCCTCACTGCCATCACATGGTGGTTCTGAGAAAACCATGTCTTAGTGGAGTTCCCTTGCTAAATCAAAATTGCAAGGAAGTAGATAATTCTGGATTAAAACTTACCTGAATGCTTTTAAAACTCCTTTGCTGTAGTACTGCTATGTGACATCATCTTCATTACCTCTAGTGTTACTGTTTCTATGTATTTGCCATCCTAAAGTTATACTGGAATTACACATTCAGTTTGGAAATAATAAGCCATTTAAGTCCTCCGAAATTTGCTTTGCTTAGGAAGAGAGGTTTTTAATGCCTAAAATGAGATGGAGGCAGGGAGAATTTAGGAAACACACTGTTCAAGAAATTGACTTGGAACAACTGATCTTACTAATGTGATTACAGTGAATCTTTTCTTGTCTTACCTCTTCTGTTACAGCTGACAGAATTCAAAATGATGTGATGCTTCCCTTACTGAGTCCACTCTTGTCTTCCCTTATTTTCAGTATTTTCTCAAGTATTTAAAGAGGCAGAGAAAGTTTTCATCATTAATGACAACCTTTATTCAGACTGCAGTGCTCTGTTTTTCCTAATTTAGGATGCCTCGCCAGAATCCTTCTTAGCTAAATTCTGAAGTGACAGCTTTAGATTTAGTGTCAGTAGTCAGGAAAATGACTCGCTGTAACTCAACACCACTGATACTCAGCTTGGCAGAATTCAACACCAGGGATTCCAAAGCAGGAGAGTTTCAGGGTATCTAGTGTTTAGAGGGGAGTGAAAGAAGGGGTAGAAAAGGGAGCAAAATGATGTGAAAATGACAATTGCACATTTTCAAGTGATAGAAATAGCATTTCTTCACTGTGGGAAAACAAACAGGAGAGAGTGAAAAGCGCGACATCTTCACGTGACTAAGCTGTTCCTAAGCATATTCTTTTCTGTACAATAATGCAGAATGGGCCAGGCAAAGGATATGTCTTATTTTGATATTATAAATCACTACATACAATTACTTAACAGCAAAAAATCCAAAAAACTCTCCCAAAGAATGCTGGTGATGTTACTTTTAGTACTGTAAATTCAAAAGAGTGGTTTGTTGCACTTTTGTCTTGTATATAGTACTTAAATAGAGAAGTATATGTAAAGTTTGTCATCACTTAATGGTACCTTTCTACCTCCCTGCTAAAGATGACAAGAACAGAAGAGTTTAGCTAGCTGTATATGAACTTGTCCTGGTTTCAGCTGGAATAGAGTTAATTTTCTTTCTAGTAGCTGGTATGGTGTTATGTTTTAGATTTAGTATGAGAATGATGAAAACACACTGATGTTTTCAGTTGTTGCCAAGTAGTGTTTAGACTAAGTCAAGGACTTTTTGGCTTCTCATGCCCAGCCAGCAAGAAGGCTGGAGGGGCACAAGAATTTGGGAGGGGACACAGCCAGGACAGCTGACCC
>JAVJGG010000054.1:2411297-2439512 GCA_035590195.1 Aviceda cuculoides | reverse complement strand
GAGGGGAGAACGGCGGGCTCTGCCCCCCCCCCCTTCGGCTGGGCTCGGCCGCCGACCCCGGGCTCGCTCGCATCCTCTGCCAGGTAGTGCGGGGGGGGAAATGAGAGGCATTTCAAATGGCCCCCAAGCAAAAGAAGCCCTCGACACCGTGCCTTTCTGAGGTGGGGAGTGAGCTGATACTGAAGAGCGCATTGCTCTGGCAGGATACTTCTGCTGGGAGCCCGCCGGTAGTTCACAGCTCTCCGAAATTGTTGTTCCAGGCTATCTGGGGATCCAGGCAGGTTCATATTCACAGCGGTTATCTTCACAGTTAAGGCTGTGAGAAACATGAAAGCCTACCACTGTCACTCTCTAAAATGAAATAAAAAAGGCTCGTTCACCACGTGAAAGCTAAATTTCTGGAGTCTTGACTACAGCCCCATGGAAAGCGAGCCTTGGGGAGCGAAGGCACATCAACAAGTCCTCTTGCTCCCCACGCACCCGCGCCGTGCGTGGTGGTGCTGGTACCAGGGACAACGTGGGAATTATGGGGTGAGGAGGACAAAGGCTGGAGGGACGGACGGACTGTCTCGCAGGAAGGCAGGGTCCCTCTCTGCTCCTTTAAAACAATGGCAGCTGAGGCTCTGCCCGCATAGCTCTAGGCCCCTGCTCATTAGCAGAGGCAAGTTTTCAAAGCCTTCATGGAAACTCGACAAACTCAGTAGACCTGCCCAGTTCTCTGTATGAGCTGGGCTGGGGTTAGGGTGTTGAAAGGCTCTAGTCTGTTACCAATGTTTTGAAGTGCCCAGTCCTCCAGTAGGAGACTTAGGGAAGGATCTTTAAAGCCATCAGTTATCTCCTGAGTGAAGCAGCTTTCAGAAGGTGAAATTACTCCTGCTGTGGGCAGCAGCTGTGAGCTAGACAGCAGTATTAAGCATTAGGAGCCTGATTTCTGCCTCTAGATCTCTACCAGGGGAATGAGGTAGAGCACTGAGGAAGAGCCATGCTGACAAACACACTGGCTTTCTTCAAAGTTTGGGTGCTAAGTGTAGCAGTCATATAAAAATAGGTGGATTGTTTACATGGTTGGCTCATGTCCTTAACACTAACTGATAATGGAAGGCAAAATTTGTGAAATGCAGACAGGCAGTCAGGGAAAAGTATGAATGTCAACCTATTGAACATCTCTGGTCACATTTCCTTAGTGCAGGAATTGCTAAGGCCAGTTGTCGTGGGTACTACCATCACCAGTCACAGGCCAGTGTTTGTGTTCCCAGTGTATCATTGCAAGTAGTGCTAGTCCTGCAGCAGATAAGAGGTAGTTCCATAAAAAATATGGAACTGGTTGCTGTAAACTACTTGTTCACTAAGAGGAATACAATGTGCACTCAGATTCCTAGGTGCCTTTTTGTAATAACGTGTTCTCATTCTAATGGCAAATAAAAATAAAGTAACACTATAAAAAACTTGCCACCAAAGACATGCAAAGCACCAACTGGGATATGAACTCTCTGAAACTGCAAAACAGTCAGGTCCCAAACATTTTTAAATGTAATGGCTCAGTCCAGCAGTGTCCTCTCACAACTACTGCTGCATTAAGGCCAGAATGATCATGTTATCATACACATATCATCACGACTCTTCTTTAGAGAAAAGATTATGTTTGCTCCACTAGCTGCCTGCATCTTATTGGAGGGAAGATATTTCTTGCTTTCCTTCATGCTTCGTATCAGAATGACAAGAGTTGTTGAAATTGGCAAGGACCTCCTGAGATCATCTAGTCCAACCCCCAGAGCAGGGTCCCCTTGAACAGGTTGCCCAGAGCTGGGTCCAGTCAGGATTTGGATATCTGCAAGGATGGAGACTCAACAACCTCTCTGGGCAACCTGTGCAAGTGTTTGACCACTCTCACAGTAAAAAAGCTTTTTCTTATGTTTAAAAGGAATTAATTTCCTGTATTTCATTTTGTGCCCATTCCTTCTTGTTCTATCCTCGGTACCACTGTGAAGAGTCTGGCTCTGTGTTCTTTACTCCCCTCCATCAAGTATTTGTCTACATTGATAAGATTCCCCTGAGTTTTCTGTTCTCCAGGTTGAACAATCCCAGCTCCCTCAGCCTCTCCACAAAGCCCACATGCTCCAAGTCATTAATCACCTCCCTGACCTTTCACTTGCTCCAGTATGTCTATGTCCCTCATACTGCGGCGCCCAGGACTGGACCCAGCACACCGAATGTGGCCTCACCAGTGCCAAAGAGAGGGAAAGGATCACACCCTGTGATGGTGCGTTTCTTCCCCCTCTCTGGGCTGATCTACGAACTTGGGAAGTTTCACTAGGCCTTAGCGTAAGTGTAATGAGTCAGGCAGTTAAGCATCCCTTGGCCGTACCAGGAACTCTCACATGGCTAAGACAGGGAGTCATGTGGACCATCTCAAGGACTCCTGCTGCCTGGCAAAAACAACAAAGAAATGAAAGTAGAGATAACTAGTTCTCTTATAACAACCTTGAGACATCCCCGTCCTCCACTGACAGCCTTGGAGCAACCCATATCTGAAGTCATTCTCTGACAGTCCTGGAGTCTTCCTTATCTGAATTGTAACTCACATGAAATGGTACTAGCACAGCCGGAATCCCATTAATTTGCTAATGACTAAAGCCAATCATCTCCCGAACCTATAAGCAGCAGTACTAAGGGAGACCCTTTGAGCTCTCCTGGACCGCAGTGGGCTGCAGCCACCATCTCCCTCTGAGTGGGACATCTCTCAGAGCTCGCAAACTTTGCTGAAAGCCCACAAGACTTCAGCTGATACTCTCCGCTCCCTGAGACTTGACCCTTCGCCCGTTGAGAAAGACACCGAAGCATTCGACATGAATATTTTCACTGAACTCGAGGGGATTTTTTAACAGGTATACCTCTTCTACTTGCTTATGTATATCTCTTAGTACCTTTATGCATGTGTGCGTGTACTAACCTGAATATTCTATAGCAAGTATACTACAAGTTATTGCTTTTCAAATCTATGCTTAAATTACTGTCGTGAACTTTATTCAACTGTGAATATAGCTCAGGCTGTTGTTATACTCACAATCCCTTTAGATATAAACTGTTGACCAAGTCTGGGACTAGGAGTCAATCCAGCCACACCTAGACTCCAACAGGAGTTTAGAAAGCAAGGGTGTCTTCTCTGAACCTCGTGACTCAACGGGAGGGTCTCCCTTACCCTTTTTACATTCCTGATCTCTGTATGAATCATGAGAAATCAATTCTAAGTCAATTTTTCTTTGAATATTTATCTTCTTTAACTTACGGCACTTTCAGTCTCTGTATACCTAATTTTAGACACATTCTAACTTAATTTTCCTGTGTGAATTTCACCCATGTTTTAAGTAATAGAGTGAACCTTGCCATTGAATTCTGTGAGTCACGCTTTTATATAAATTCCTATTGAATAATTTTTCTTTTGCTAATACCATTGGAAGTGATTCTTTAAGTGGTCCAAACCACTCCTTTTCATGACACGCCCTTGACCTGCTGGCAACACTCACCCCAATGCAGCCCAAGAGGCTGTCGGCCTTCATTGCTGCAAGAGTGCATTGCTGGCTCGTGTTTGGCTTGGTGTCCACCAGGACCTAAATCTTTCTACAAAGCTCCTTTCCTGTCAGTCAGTCCCCAGCCCCTCCTGGTGCATGGGGGTTTTCATCCTCAGGTGCAGGACTTTGCAATTCCCTTTTTTGGACTTCTTGAGATTCCTGTTTGCCATTTTCTCCAGCCTGTCAAGGTCCCTCTGAACAATCACACAACCGTGTGGTGTATCGACCACCCCTCCAAAATTCATGGTGTCTGCGAACTGTCAGAGGGTGTGCTCTGTCCCATCATCCCCCTCATTAACGGAGATGTTAAATGGTATTGGTGCCACTATCAGTCCTTGGGTACACCACTTGTGACTGGCCTCCAGGCGATCTTTGTGCCACTGGTCACAACCCTCGGGGCCAGACAGTTCAGTCAGGTTCCACTACACTTCACTGCCCACTTACCTAGCCTGCACTTCATCGGTTTGTCTATGGGAGACACTATTGAAAGCCTGGCTGAAGTCAAGATAAATGACATCCACTGCTCTCCCCTCATCCACCAAGCCTGTCATTTGGTCACAGGAGCCTATCAGGTTGGTCAGGCATGATTTCTCCTCCATAGATCCATGCCGGCTACTCCCAGTCACTTTCTTGCTTGGAATGTGTTTGGAAATAGTTTCCAGGGTTATTTGCTCCATCACCTTCCCTGACGCTGACTGGCCCATCATTCTTTTTTCTTACCTTTACTGAAGCTAGGAGTGCTATTTGCTTTCTTTCACCACTTAAAACATCCATTCAAAATGTCTTCCCTAGAGCTACATGCAAAGGACCTCTAGTAAGGCAGCAAAAGTCTTGCACTTTGCTTTCAGGCCTCATCTTTTCCCACTGTATCTCCTTATTTGGAGAAAAAGATAAAAACAAGAACAATTTAGATCTTGTTTTCTATCAGACCAGACTCAAAATAGAATGTTCTCAACTTGGAATTGACTGCATCGATAAAATGAATTGACAATATCTGTCAGCATATCTAACAGCTTAGGATGAACACTCTTACCTTATGCAGCTACTTTTAACAAAACACTTTATTTGGCATTGTGTGTTTTCATTCTGTAAAGCTACTCTCATCTAACATTATTTGAGGTTTTGGTTCTGATTGCTTGTTGGTTCTTGGTGCTATTTTTTTTGTCTGGTGCATTTAAATGTAGAGTATCTTCTTTTATGTTTTAAACATTTCTGCAGAGCACAAAAGCCACCCTTCCTGAATCCCCTTTGTCTACTTTACTGATAATGCTACCATAAAACATAGGTGGTATCAGTCTCGTAAGAATTAGTCAGAACTTGTTCCTGAATTCCTCAGATGCTTGTGTTCAAATGCTGCTCAACTGGTTAAGGACACAAATATCAATGCAGAATGTTTATGTTCAAATACCTATAAGCTCAAAAAATCCAGCCACAACAATGAAAAGTTGTTCATTGGTTCTTATTAAGATAACCTAACCAAACCCATTTTATTTGTACTTTCTCTTCACTTTGTCCAACCTCAGCACAGATTTATTTACAGTTGCACTCATTCAAGTGCAATTTTTTCTGCTTAGATGTTATATTTTGCCTAATTTAGTTTGTAGAGCATATTTATTTTAACAAAATGGTGTTAAGAACTGGACTGTTCTTTTTTATATGGCAATGAAATGAGGATTCTGTCAATAAAGCTTGCTTTTGGGTGGATAAAAGAATCAGTAAAAACGGTGAAAAACTCAGTTTTGAACTGATCTAAGATTTTTATTTCAAGATGGAGATTAAAATTTTTAGCTATGTTTTCAAATCCTTCATTTGGGAGAATATGTGGCTAAAAACAAGGTGTATAAGAATATATTTATGCTCAGTAAAGATTTCCTATTATAGAATCAGTGTCTTGTAATTCACTTATAAACTGTCTTTTGGTCATAAAATTCATTATTATTTTGAGGCTCAGTAGTTCACAGTAATGAGTTTTAGCTTCATGCAGCCCATTGTCAGTTTAGATGCACTATTTTTCCCTAATGCTTTGGATTACCAAATCATGTGATTAAACAAGAATCTCACCTTATGTTCTTTGTAAGCGGGTCCTGGCCAAAGCCAGACCTGACAGTGGTGTTTCTAGGGTGCTTTGTAATTGCATTGTCATGGGATTATACTACCCCAGGCAGCACTGGGTGAAGTACTGCCTCTCCCTTTGCCTTACCCGCTGTGACCACCTTTGTCTGTGTACCATGAACTTGTCGAAAAAAACTTGAAAGGATGAAAGAATACTGCCACAAAAGTACAAAACTTAAAAGTAAAGTAGAAGAAATAACCACATTTTTGTGATTATTTTTTAAATAATATGATGGTGAGGCTGAGCATGCATTGCTTTTGTGGCCTGGCTTACAGTTTCTGAAGTTGCCTGACTGTTGACACTTGTCAATTGATATGTATGAGTTTTTGCCCAGGGAAGAACAAATAATGGAGATGCTGTACGGGTGTATGGAATCGGTAATGTGGATTTACAATCCACCTGGAAGCATATAAGTTTGAAAGTGCAAAAGAGCTTGTATTCTTTTCGTGATGAGCAGTGTCCAATAGATCTTCATAATGATAAATTTATCAGCATTCATGTGCTACCAGTGTGCAGTGCTCCGCTTTGTGGTGTGACACAAGTTTGTGCATAAGTCATATGTTTCCCAGTCCTCCAGCTTTTCCATGCAGCAGATTATTTTATTCCTTTGTGAAGAGTTTGCAGGAGGTGGCTAGAATTTCTGGAGGTTTCATTTCTGGAATATACATACATTTCAGGAATATAAATTCATTTCAGGAATGCATTTCTCCCAGAGGCGTGTCAGATGGTACCTCTCCATTAATTTCAGGTGTTGTGGGCAGATTCAAGTATTTGGATGAGAATTTGTAGAAAGAAAGAAATCACTAACTAACACTGTGGTGTTGGCTACACCTAGAATGGGTTTGGCAGTAGTAACTAAGGGTTGCAATGAACCGAGCTCTTCAGCTTGTGTTGACAAACAGAGCTTTCCCCCAAAACCAGGCTTGACACCTGTTTACTTCATAGTGGGTCTCACTATAGCACTATACAGGTGGTGGAAATCTGTGTAAATATTCACACAGCTTTTTTCTTATGCCTGAAAAGATGGGATTTGGTTTTTTGGTTCTCTCAACCACACAAGCAAGTGTCAGACCATTCACAGGTTTAGAAGATGGAGAAGACATTACATCATGGTTTTGTTGCACTCTTGCAGCCATCATCATGCTGTTACTCTGCTGCAAAGTCTTTCTTGTCCACCACAACCTCTTGCATTTGCAGGCAATGATGGAATATATTATTCTTCTCCTACTTAGAACAAATGCCTTTGCTCCACTGATCTATATCAGAATTGCAGAGCTCAGGAAAGTATTCCTCCCAAACTATTCCATTTGATTTGACTCCTTAAGAGTAATCATTGAACAAAATGGCCTTTATGTCCTGATATTTTCTTTTGGCATGCCAGAACTGGATGCCAGTGTTCATGAGCTAGATAGGTCTCAGACAAGAGCATAGGGAGGACTAAAAAGTGTCCACATGCTTAATTCCTAACTAGCTTTTCTAGTCCTTAAGAGAAATTCCCGTCTTCTCCTCAGGTGAGTCCCTGGGGGCAGTTGACCAGGGCAGGTGATGTCAATAGCTGATCCATATAATGAAAAAACCTAAGTTAGATCCAAGTATTTCCACGTGTAGTTTTGTAGCTTAGGTTTAGTTCATGCATATGTATGTACAGAAATATATGAGAAAATGCTAATCATATGTCCTGCTCTAACATTTTGGAGGCACTGCATTACTCACAAACTGTGCAGCATCAATGTAATGAGCAGGTATTGCTAAGAGGCCAGATTAAAATATATGTCACACCATCACTTAAAAGCTATTCTAAAAAATGGAGATTTTTGAATTATTTTGATTCAGGGTAGCCTTGTGTCTGAAACATAGTGTTGTTCTCCGCACCTTAAGCTCAGGTAGTTAAGGCAATCTGATTTTGCAGTGTGGAGTGGAAAAAGTGACATTAGTATCACCTTTAAAATTCTAAAGAAATATCCAAATCCATTTTTCTTAAAGGAATGTTTCTACCCACAAGAAACCTCTCTACCCTGCAACCTGTCTTTATTGGTGAAGGATGTTAGGATCATATACACCACAGGGTCTATTGTCCTGTTAGCTTAATAATGCCAGCGGAAATCTTAGAATTAGTCTTGTTATAGGTTAATGAGCTTCTGAATTAGCAACATCAAGAAATGTACAGAGCCATAAAGTAGCTGTTGTTTAGCCATAACACATTAATACTTTCATGTGGTTGTTATCATAAACACACAGGTAGTGTTATTTTTACTAGGGATTGTTAGTGCTTTCTAAAATACCTGGTTTCTCAGCAAGCCCAGATGCCACGAAACTTGCTGATGTGTGCGGAGTGGAGTCTTGTGAGCAGCATAGTGCAACGTGGTGTCTCTTACAGGATGATAACAGAGCTGCACGTGCAACACTGCCAGACATTGCTAGCGAGTTCCAGTGGATCCTGTCACGTCTCCAGAGGAATGTGCTTGCTTTAGGGCCTGTTCGGGTCTATAAACAATAATAGAAAGGAGGCTTGGAAAGGACCTTAAGAAGTTATTAGGATTGTACTTCTGCTCCCAAATAAGATCTGCTACGCCTCACTCATTTGTGACCGATGCTTGTCTCACCTTATTCTTAGTACCTTCCACTATTTCATCTCCCTAGCCAAACAGTTCCAACACTGAACTCCCTTTAATTTCAGAAAGCTTGTCTTAATGTTACCCTAAGCCTCCCATTGTGGAAACTTGTGCCGTGCATGGGAGCATGCAGCCTAGCCTCTGTTACCGCTGCCTGAAAGATCCCAAACCCCATTCCCGCACACCCTGCACTGTGTTTTCTCAATTCCTGGGCATGCAGGAGGACAAAAGCTCTTTGTCTCCACTCCCTTTCCTATGGGAGCTGTTCTGCTCAGTCTAGACAAGGGCAGACTTTAAGAGCTTTCCCTATGTTGGAGAGAAAGACCCTGAAGGGAATGTCTCTGGGTGCAAGAGGGGCTCATCTGGAAAAAAAAAAAAAAAAAGAAAATTAAAATTACATCCATCTTTTTATGCTGAAGAGAAAAGGTACTTGCAAAGGGGGCCTGACCCGGTTCTCCATTTGATACCAGGGCATGGAGAAGGAAGCACCGGGTGGGTTGTCGGGGAGGCAAGCAGAGGTCAGGCATGCACCGAGCCAGGCCCCATCCCTCTTCCAGGAGCTGCTGCGGGGTGTGCTCCTGCCGAGCGCTCGTGGCAGTTTTTCGGCTGGAGCAGAGGAGACCAAGTGGCTCCTTCTTCTGCTCCCTTCAGCATTGCCTTGGAGCTTGGTCCCAGTCCTGCAGAGAGGAGGACAGGAATGAGAGGGGACAGTGACTGGGAGATGCTGGGGGGAAGAGCAAGACAACGAGTTTTCAGCCTCTTTCCAGCAATGAGCTTGGAGCCACTAAGTTCTACGCCATGTCCCTGAGCAATTTAAACCTTTTAGTCTCATCTGTCTGCAGCGAACATGGAAACCAGCTTATCCCCTTCCTAGTTATAAAAGGTTTTTGTATAAAAAGGAATTATCTCCCTCCTGCTCAGCTTGTTGTGGGCTACATGATCCCTCAGTCTTTCTCTGTAGGCAATGGGTGCTAATTCTGATTATCCCTGTTTCTTCCCAGCTGAAGTACACTTTTCCCAAAGTGGCACTCTCAAAGGTAAGCCAACCTCACCACATCATGCTGAACAGACAGAATACTTTGTCAGCTTACACATGACTGTCCTTTTAATACTTCCAATGGCAGAGCTGCCTTTTTTCCCTAGCACTATGAGCTGAGCAGCCACCAATGTCATTCTGCTTGTGTCAGAAATATGGTCCTGCTCTCCAGTCAAAGCAGGGATTTTGTGTGGTGCTATTGCTGGTGAGAACGGCTCTGTGGTCATGAGAGGAGTAGGGGTGAGGTGTGGAGAGCAATAACGGGGATGCAGGAGGGGCTCAGCCTTTCCAATTCCTCCTAATCTCACCACGCAAGCCTGCAGTTTTGCATGCCGGCCACTTAAAAAATATCTTGACATCATTATTTTCCTGTTAATTTTGTTTTATGTGTGAGCTCAGATTCCTGGCTGCGTACATAAGTGATTAATTAACTAAAAATGCAGTTTCTGTTGAACCTTACCAGGAACCAGGCCTGTAAATGAATAGTGTGATAGATGACTGCTTGCATAGTTCAGAGAGATCCTTTCTTGTTTGTTCTAAACTCTGGACTTCAGTCTCAGTCTAGTCACCTGCAATGAATTTGTCTTCCTTTAAGGTGTATGTTGGGTTTCAGGTGGATTGACAATGTCCTTTTCATATCTTCCATTCCATTTGTTATGGAAATGAACTGTCATTTAGTACAGCCCTATTCTGCACCGCACTGACCGCACTGAATGAGTGGAGAATCAACCTTATGGAAAAGAAAACAGATTAACTTTAAGCATTGGTGCCCTAATGTCTAGAAAAACAGACAGAGTCAATGTTTGTTTGTCAAATTCTGCATAATGAAAAAAATGGTACAGAGGTTCATTAACTCATATTGTAAATGATTTGTGTAAAGGAAGTATTCCTAGATGGCAAAACAAGATCGGCTGTTTAATCAAACCATTCCGCAATGGAGATGAGTGTGTATGGAAATTTCTTCAAGAGTTTGAAATGGCAACAAGAGAACCTTGTGGTTATGACCGGGTCTTCCCACTGCATGCAAGGACGCCAGCTTGGTTCAAACTGTTATGGAGTGATATATGGTAATTTTCTGTTTCGTGATGAAGGGAGTGTTTGAACACATTGGCAGACCTTTTAACAGCATATGGTCAAAATAAAAAGAATCCCTCCTGTCATGGTTGAAATCTGCATTTTGAGTATTTGGACAGTCAAAGTCTGCTTAGATGTCTATATATGAGCTTGAATTTGATGTATTTTCTTCTAGAAGAATTCCTTGCAAACAGCTTATGTACTTGATTGCGCAGAAAAATGTTGTAGAGAATATAGATAGAGGCAGCTGTACTGAGCATACCCAAAGGCTGTGCTCTGGGAAGGGCAGAAAGCTCAGCACTGTGATTAAGCCTCTTTGAAAACCCTTCTAATCGTACCCAGTTGTCCATGTTTTGAATGTAAATCCTGATAAGTTAGGACTTGATTCAAAGTCCGCTGCTGACAGAAATAGCCCCTTTTTTCTCTTCAGTGGGCTTTTCTCCATTCATTTTCCAAAGGCTCCTAAACTCTGCCCTGCATTTGAACTTGAATGAAGTTGCTAGTTGGGTATGCCTGAATGTAATAATTTTTAAACCAGGGATAAGAGAAGTCTTGTTAGTGTCTGGATTTATCATTTAGAAAACCTTCTTATAGCCTTTCTGAAGGGGGATATTTTTAGACCTAGCAAGCTGGAACCATTTTTTAATCACTCATTTTTTTAATTACTGTTCTGTGGCTAGACTTGAATCAAATATTTCTTTAGGTTTTATTTTGAACCAGTCCAGTAATTTAAACCATGTAAGTGGAAGTGACATTGCACTCTTTTCTCTGCATCACCATGTGAAAATTTTCTGCTTTCTCATGCTCTCAGGCTCTTGGTCTAACATGATGCCTTGGGTTAGCTGAAGGTCTGATTTCAATATAGTTGTTTTAGTACAGTTTCAGTGCAGATTTAATACAGTTCAGTTTGTTCCTCACAGGTGACCGGACAATTCCTTTTTCCTAGAATTTTTTGGTTACAACACGAAATTACATTATTCATGCAACTTGCTGCAATCTTAATAGTATCTGGGTATGTTATCTTTAACTTTGTCAACTGCAGTTAGTATATTGAGTGAGAACTCAGCTTTCATATTCCCCCCCCCCCCCCCAAAAACCCTGCCCTTCGGCTTGTGAAGGGAAGTTGAAGTGGCTGTGCTCTAATGGCTTGTCAAAAAGGAGGTGGTTAAAAAGTGCAATGTGAGACTGTCTTTTTCCAGATGTAATGATTTTAAAGACAATATTATTATTTGGGATCCTGGATTCCTGAGAACTTGGGCTTGGTACTACTGCATTTGGCTGTATGCATTTTTTTATAGTGTTACATTGGCTCTTCAGCATTCTGTCATCTTTCCACTGTCATTACTGGAACTGAGTTTGTAGTGTCCTGGTGACTCTGACAGGGAGGATGTCATAAATTCACTCTTCTTATCATTCAAGACAGGGAAGATTTTGATTTATATCTTGAATGAAGCTCTGACGTGATTTTTCTGGAATTACCAACTTTCTGTCTGGCAGTAAGGTGAAAGGAGAGCTGGAAACATTTGCCAGATAAATAATTCTTGCATTTGCTTCTAAAGCAAGGAGATATGTATGAGCAAAGGTAATATTTTATTTTCCTTTTTTGCATCTTTTCATACCTAGAATAGATGTTTTAAGTAAAGTGGGCATTTACCAAATGCATTTTTCAATTAATTCAAGTGTTTTAATTTAATTCAACTTTTTTTACAAAAACTATTTTGAAGAGAGTAGAGCCCTAGCTTAAAACGTGTGCTTCAATACAAGTTTATTGAAATCTATTGGACTTAACAGTAGATAATACAAGCAGAAGGTGACACACTTTCTTCATATGTAATGTGTTTAAATATTTGTGTTAAACTAATTCCAAAGGCAAACAACAAATATAAATATAATTTCTTTTTGCGGTCCTGCATCTTGCAATCAGTGCTTTGGATTACAGCCTTTGGGGATGGTTGCTAAATCATGGCATGAGATTAGTGTTAAATGGAAAGTTAGCAAAATGAAATGGCAGGAATTATGCCAAATTCACCTGCCATTCCTTGCTACTAGTTTTTGCAGCTGGGTTTTTGATCTCCAGCACCTGGTGAAGGTGTGATCTTAGTGTTTTGATGTGAAGCCTCAACACTGTTATCCGTTATCAGGATACTGCACTGGCTGTACATTGGTTTTTAGTGGAGTTTAAGATGTTTGTTGTAAATCTCAAAGCTGTAAGTGGCCTGAAATAGGCCAGTGTGGGAGAAGCCAGCAACATGCTCTTAATGGCCTAAGACAAAGAAAACCTTTCTCCTTCTATGCCCCTCAGTGGTGACATTTCAGGAAGGCTGTAAGTTTACAGTCTGGTGGGATTTTTGGAGCCTATGCTTCCTAGAGAAACAAAATCCTGGACATAAGTTATTCTAGAAATCAACTGATGTTTCAAAGCTCCTAGGATTTCACTGTATGTACTTTTTTGTTACTGAATTGCCAGGCTTCCTAGTATTTAAGGTTGTATTTTAGATGTAATAAAACATAATTGATAACAATAATGTAATTTAAAAAGTTTGTGTATGATACACACAGAGGCATACATTCTACATATGCCTTTTCCACTATTCAGGAAGGTACTTCATTTTGCATGTAAAAATAACCCTAATCAAGCAAGTACCTACAAAATTTTAAGATTGTTGAGTTTAATGAGAATAAAACCTAGATTTACAGTTAAACACATACTTACATGGGTTCCCAAAGAGGCATTTTTTTTTTAAGGGATAATATATCCTTTCCTTATAATCAGATCTGCATTAGTAGAGGGAGTCAGGGTTTGCATGCAAAGTCACTGTTGATGAGTTGGACATTCAATGGTCTCCCAATGCTTTATATAATACTTTAACAAACAAAGCATTAAACTCAGCTAATGCTTTGCTTGCCAGGTGAGAAGGAGCAAAAATAAACTGAATTAGTTTAATTTTTTGTAATGCTGTTGGAAGGAAAAAGGTAGGGTCTGGGTCTTACTTACACAAAAGATTCTTTATGACATTTATGCCTAAAAATGCATGAAATGAAAGTGAACATTTATACCTCCTTTAATTACAAGATCCCTTAAATAGTGAGGAGTTAAACTGGAAAACAGGATTGCCAGTCCTTGCTATTATAATGTGTTGGGGTTTTTTGTTTGTGTTTTTTTTGTTTTGTTTTGTTTTGGTTTGGTTTGGTTTGGTTTTTTTGGTTTTTGTTTTGTTTTGTTTTGTTTTGTTTTTTTTCCCTAGAGCTTCTGGAATCACCAAAATAGGAATGAACTGTCATGGTAAGAAAACTGAAAAAGGTAGTCAGTAATATTTAAAATTGCAGAGAAAATCTTGAAAATATGACCCTACTTCATCTTAATGGCCCAGAAACCAAGAGACAAATAAAATGAGATTTAAATGTATTTTTAAATATCACGATTAAGAAATGAATCTCAAGTATTTTGAGATCTCTTACATGAAATTTTAGTACTTATTGGAAGCTGTGATACTAGAATATGGGGAATATTCAGCATCCTGATCATAGACTTGGTAGTTTAATGGAAAATTTGCTGAAGTGAGTGTGTCAGAACAATGTCCTTTCCCATTCCCAGAGCTCATTCTGACTTTTCACATATATAGAAGGTGCACAGTGATGCATAATTCTGCCAGGCTATGTTTTGTTGGCAAAGAAACATTTCTGCCAGCAGAGAAACAGTTGCATTCACTAATCTATACAGAAATATCCATAAGATGGTGCTGTATCTTAAATCTGATCAGAGTCATTTGCATTGAAAAATAAGAAGTATGTTGCAATTGTAGCTTAGAGCTTTTGTTATAAGCTGAGTACTGGTAACAATTTCTTTGGCAGGCATATTGCAAATGTTAGTTTCCAGTCACTTCAATATGTTAATTTACGTGTATTAAAATATTACTCACAGCATCTTTGTTCAAGCCTGAAAAATGTAAAACCAGCTGAAAGGTAGTTTCAGTGGTGTTCGGGATATGAGCTGCCAGTAGCTTGCTTTCACAACCGAGTTTCATTCCGTCCTTTTTTGCTAAAGGCAAGTGATGGTCCAAGGACCCCTCCAGACATGGATTTAATGGAAAAAGAGACAAAACGGTGCACTGGGGGTTCTATTTAAAGGGGTAAGATGAGTGATAATGGCCAAATCTGGCCAGCAAATGAAAAGACTGTGGGAGAAATGAATCTGAGACATTACAACCGCCCACACAGGCAGCAAGAGCAGAAATTTCATGTGCAGCCAACACAGAGTATTGCAGGATTTTGGTGAGAACAATGGTGTCAAATGGAGGACTGGCTGGAGAGCAACCAATTACAGCAGTATCCTGCTGGAGCTGGGCAGTGGATTATAGCTCAGTAATCGCCTTCCCCCACGTCTCATGGCTGGAGTAACGCACAGCCAAGGCTGAGCTGCCGGTGGTACCGTGGCTCTCAGCCCAAGCCAGCCAATGTGCCGACAGGAGGAGGGAAAAGAGACTGCCAGAGAGGGAAAAGGCTGTCACATCTGCCGAGGTCCCTGCAGTTCCTTGTGTATTTCAGCTAGAAGGCTACAATCCTCCAAAGACCTTGTTGCACTGGGAATTTTGCCCGCATGAATCATTCGGGTTTTCCCATACATTTTTCTCCCTGCTCCTTTCTCTGAAGGGGTGAGATGACAAGAGGAACCGATCGGCTGATAAATCTCTGGTTCTCAATATAATTTATTTCAGTTATGCATTTACTTCTGGAGTTATTTGTACATAGTCTGAGTCAGTTTTTCTCCTTGAAAACAAGAGTCGGGGAAGACACAGTACACAAAATGGCTAACGCAGGAGAGGAAGAAGGAAAGATGGGTTCGGTGCAGCATCATGCTGTAGGCAGTAAGGAAAAAAGCAAATGGCAAATGAATCGTCCATGGTCAAGGGAGAGGGGGAACACTTAGTGTCTGCAGTGCACCTGAGCTGAGCCAGGCTAGACCAGGAGATGGTATATGCCAGTAAGAGACTCATAACATCTTCCATCTGTTTTTGAGGGATTGGAATTCTCTGCAGGCAGCATCCTCCTTTGCCTTTTTGGATAAACCCGTGACCCTGTCGATTCCAGACCTGGTGAAACTCTGATTTCCTCATTAGAAGGACAGAAACTCCTTTCCAGCTGGCTAATTAATTTCATTCACCAGTAAGTGTTATGTAGAAAAACCTGTGTGCTTATACTCCTAGCTTTGGTCCCTAGATTGCAAAAAAATCACTACTTTTGGTGAAAGATACAGCACAAACTTGAAAGATATTCTTATTTTTCTCCTTGCTATTTAGCTGTTAAGCAAAAACTGAAATATCATTCTTAATCGCACATGATCATATGATAACACCTGCCTGCAGGCAAATTGGTTATTGAACCCATTCAAATGATCAAGGAGGAAAATAGGGAAGCATAAGCTACTTTAATGGAGCTAATATAAATTGGAAGCTAAAACTATACTTATATAAAGCAAATGTAGTGTATGCCAGATTATTCATGAGATGCTATAGGATTAGTTTCAAGAGGCTACATGCTAACGTAAGGCTAGAACTTCTACCTTGCATCATGTAACACATGCTGTCAATATATTTTGGATTACTTTAATCCTGTGAATTCTTGTTAAACACACTTCAGGAATTTTTCTTCCTTCCTATAGTGCCATCTTGCAAGCAGCATTCTGTTTGCTTTCTGGTGTAATGATGCAAGACCTGATTATAGAGACAGCCAACTCTGCTGATGTGCTGTGTTATTATAATGCCACCTGATACCTCATTCATTTGATACATTAGGTAGTGTACTACATCAACAAAGCAAAGTGCTCACATCATTTCTACAAAGATGGAATGTTTCAGTGGCAAGCATGAATTCAGGGTAAAAGCTCTATATATGCAGCAGTGCCAAAATGCCCCTTGGCTTTGTCTTTTTCACTTATGAAACTTGTTAGGTAATTCAAAACCAAGAGGACCTATTAAAAAAAAAGATGAACTCATCCATTATGATCTCAACATGACAGAATTCTTGGTTTGCTTTATATATATATATACATATTTATATAGGTATACCATCACGAAAATAAGAAAAGAGTAAAGTGTTTCTAGAATGTATTTATTTTATTGTTTTATAAAGCAGCTATCTCCAGGAGAGCTGATGACTAAATGCTGTGGTTTCAGTAGGTATATAAATGACATACAAACAGAAGCGACTTCTAAAATGAATTCTAACATATGCCATGAAAGTCATAGATGCTTGCAGTTAACAGTCTTTCTGACAAGTGAAGACATCAGAGTGTCACACGAGGAATAG
Source organism: Aviceda cuculoides (assembly GCA_035590195.1). NCBI lineage: Eukaryota > Metazoa > Chordata > Aves > Accipitriformes > Accipitridae > Aviceda > Aviceda cuculoides. Next base: position 2,422,802 of record JAVJGG010000054.1, on the reverse strand, counting down.
GTTCCCTGAGCAAAGGTCCCCTCTGGAGAGACATACACTAACAAGTCCCATGCAACAGCAAGAGCAGAAGCAAATCACTCCTCTGAACTCAGGTTCTGTGACAGAACATAAAAGTGAGGTAATGAATCAAGCAACTGGGTCCCATACCATTAAGAATATTTAGGTATTATCCTCTTTTCCTGATGTAGAGACTCTTGAGGACATCTGTCCTGGTTTCGGCTGGGGTAGGTTAATTTTCTTCCTAGTAGCTGGTCTAGTCTTATGTTTTGGGTTCCGGATGAGAAGAATGTTAACACACTGATGTTTTCAGTTGTTGCTAAGTAGTGTTTAGACTAAGTCAAGGGTTTTTCAGCTCCTCATGCCCAGCCAGCAAGAAGTCTGGAGGGGCACAAGAAATTGGGAGGGGACACAGCCAGGACAGCTGACCCAAACTGGCCAAAGGGGTATTCCATACCATGGGACGTCATGCCCAGTATATAAAGTGAGGGGAGTTGGCTGGAAGGAGTGTATCACTGCTTGGGAACTAACTGGGCGTTGGTCAGAGGGTGGTGAGCAGTTGCATTGTGCATCACTTGTATATTCCAATTCTTTTATTGTTGTTATTGTCATTATTATCACTATTGGTTTCTTCCTTTCTGTCCTATTAAACTGTTCTTTATCTCAACCCACATGTTTTGCTTTTTTTTTTTTTTCCAATTCTCTCCCCCATCCCATTTAGGGGACATGGTGTGTGGTGCTTAGTTGCTGGCTGGGGTTGAACAACAGAACTGTATAAAGTAAAACCAGCTGTATAAAATGAAGATTACAGTGATACATTCAAACTGTGAAGGAGGATGATCCTACAGCTTTTTTTTCAGTCCAGTAATGCCGGAATGGACCTAAAAGATACTAATCATTATGACCTGCGTTGAGCAAAGCTTTTAAACACATGCTTTGTTTTAATCCTGGGATTTTATTTCCATAGTGCTTTAGGGATTGCTGTTAGTACAGAAAATAAAACTGCAAGCACAAAGTACAGCCTGAACCTGTCCTCTATGGAGCAGGTGGAGCTGAAGGCGCTCAGCTGCCTTTGCTGGCTGACTAGATAGGCAGCCTCCAGGTAAGTGTGGCAGTCCAGGCGAAATAGGTTCTACTATTCATCTTGATGCCTCTCTCATAGACTGATGTGAATATGCTGATGTAACAGGCCTAGTGTGAACACTTTGGCTAACAGGCTCAGCATAGCTGGACCTTCCTTTGCACTAAACCTTTTGGGACTAAGCTTCTGATGATGGCGGAACAAAAACATGGGAAAAAAATAGTTGCATGCAAAAATATAACTTAGAATGCAATGCAATGCCAACCCCTTAAATACAGTTCCAGATATTTCAGTGATTGCATCCTGGCTTTCAAGAATAAAGTTCTTCTTTATTTATTCTACTAAGGAAAAAGTAAAAATCCCTATGAAATAAACTGATTGAATGCAGTATTATTTGACCATCTCCAAGTTTTTGAGAAGCAGCAGCAATTTTAAACTTGTGTGACATTCTTGTATATTCAGATGCTCATGATGTGTTCTTAGTGACTTGGAGTATACAACTATTTAAAATTTAAATTAGAATTTAAAGGGAAGCTTTTAATAATTGTTTACATATCTTTAGAACTAGAAGAAGTGTTGGGTGTCTACCACAATGGGAAATTTTAACATATGTTAGATATCCGATGTATATATGCCTTTGAAATTTTTCTCTAAATAAATTTTAGTTCTTGTGGCTGCAATATGTGACTAATCTTTCTTTGCTTCTTGCCTCTGTTGGGGACATCTGCTGTAATCAGAAAAATTAGAGAAAAGGAAAAATAAAAAACCTTCAAAGGATTTTAAAAATCTGAACACATGGGAGGAATGCACTGTTTTTCTCTATCTTTTATGGTTAACAAAGGTCTAAATTATTGAGAAAACTTTGAGCTTCAGATGCTTTATTTTATATCTGTAGTTTAGAAAACCAGTATTATTGTCTTGTCTTGCATGTCTCCTTAGCAGTACTAAGACATTTCTAAAGGACCACGTTAGCCTGTTGAGTCCATTCAACACCTGCTGTTTTGCTATGGGAGACCAAAGTAATACTGAAAGTATTCTTTTAGGATTGGGAGTATAATGTTTGTTACAACTGGTGGTGTAGTAGAAACTTACATTACCCAAGGAGAACAGGACAAATCTGAATAGTGTCAGGAATGGTATTTAAATCTTGCTGCCATGGCCTGTTTCTTATGAAATGGTGAGACTTGGCAGCAGAAGATAATCGATAATTAATCGCCATTCATTGCTGGAGGCAATAACATGCTCTTGCTTTCCTGATCTTAGCATTTTGATTTTTGTTGCAACCTTAGTGCATGTTTTCAGGAGCAAAGAATGATTTGCATGGGCGTAGTGTTGCACCTGAGCTGACTTCCCTACAACATCTGCTACAAATGGGATTCCTCTTTTAGCAGTCATATTTTCTTATTGTGAGGCTGACAATAAAAAGCAAATGACTGTTATTCATGCCAGAAGTTTTAATAAATAAGAAGATAGTTATTGTTTCACACTGAGAATCAGCTTTCTTAGTGACATAAATCAGCGTGGCGTTTTTTAGCTGAGAATGTGTGTCCTCATGTGACAAAATCATTGACTCAAATCTACCCTTAAAAGAATTTTGTTCCCACGGCAGCAGAGCAGGGCAGAAGACCTATGTGTTGATATGTGCTTTGATGCTGGTTTTGAAATGTTACTCTACTCTGTGGTACGGCTATCAAAAAGAAGGTTCTCTGGCATTTAGTGTTTGTAGGAAAGGTTTTGAAAACAAACCAAGTAGTTGTCAGCAGATCTGGGAGGACAGTGAGAGAAAGGGAAGAAATATTGCAAGACTGAGCATCTAAAATTAGGTGCTTAATTTACCAAGGATTAAAATACGTAGTATAAGTGACTTGATCTGGGGAGTTACTGAGTACCCACCTGAGTGTATTCAGCAAGCCCGTTTGGGTGCTGGAATTGACTCTTTACCTTGGTTTGGTCGGAGGAATAATCCCATGTTTGCCAAGAACGTTTCAGCAAACAGACAAGAACTGTTCATTTCATGCCAAACCTGGCTCTGGTAGGCTAATAAAATGGTACTACTTTGGATCTAGCAGTGGCAATCCATAATGAGATGATGGAATGTTGTTAGCGATGCTAATTTTATTGGGGCTTGGGATCCAAGGGAGCCCGAGGAGTGCTGAAGTTACCTCTTTTCAAAGCACTGCTGCGGTGGTATAGTAGAAGAGAAGTAAGTGAGAAAGAGGTGCTGAAGAAATTCCTTCTTATATATTAATATATGAGCAGGAACACCATCCAGTCACAGGAAGTAAAGCTCTAGACTATTTCAGAGAGCCAATTGCTTCAGTATCCTTGACCCAGCTGTAGTCAATCTCTTATGCTTGTGGGGAAAAGGTTATCCTCACAACAATTCTTTAGCAGAAGTTATTTATTGGAGAGGAGAGAGGTCAGAAAATAACACCAATTTTCTATAGGGACTTTATAAAGTATTTATTATAATTGTCTTAAAAACCTAGAAGGTCATGACCATTTTGGGTAAAATGAACAACCCATTATCCAAAGGGACCCAACAGTATTAGCACAGAGACTGGAATAGAGATTCCTTGCCGAAGCAGGTCAAAGGCTACCCCAGGAAAGCTAGATCCAAGTATAATTCCTAGTGGGGAAAAAAACCCCAAACTTTGCAAATGCTTATATGAAACCAGTCGTCTTTTGTGCATTTCATATAACTTCTCCAAAAGATTTTCCTCTTACTTAGGCATGATATGATTTGGGCTATTTTACATTTGTAAAGAGTAAACCAAATTCTCCACATCATTATCTGTATTAACGAGAAAGATCTGCTATGCTTTTGAAAGAGTTAGTATCTCAAAAAATGTTGAAAGCAATTCAAGACTTTAACTCAGTGTCCTTATTACTTCATTATTTTTCATGATCTTGTCAGTGTGGTAGTTGAACTCTGTATACACGGATGTGAGAAAAATTTGAGGAGTGTGGTTAAAAGAGGCACTGGAAAACATTTCAGTTATTTAATGAAACCACACAGAAGAGATTTTAACTAGCAGTTTACTCCATAGTGTGAGCTCCTAGTTAGGAGTAACTGGCAACAGGAGAACCTGTATTACTGCGATTGCAACTTGCAGTCTTTATTTGGAAATTACAGTTAATGCTCTAAAAGCATTATATTAATTCCTGAAATTTGTACTTTCAAATACAATGATTGAGACAAACTCAGCATTAGAAGCATGCAGTCAACTCAACTTAAAAGCAAAGTCAAGCTATGTCAGAGATGGTATCTGCTCCTGTTTTTGGTATGTACTACAGCACATTTTCTCTTTCCTGCATTCTTGTGAGCAAAGAGACAGTGACTAATATCCAGCTTCTGTAAGGAACAAGATATCTGGTTAAATCTAAGCAGATGAATAGTCTCACTGAAATCAGTGGGAATACTTGATAGCTGAAAAGAAATTGAGTTTAGTTCTAAGGGATTTACTTTTTCTCTATTAAATACATTGTCTGTTTCTTGATGTTTCTTATGCTTAAATCAGAGTATTTTTTCTCAGATAAGTGTCTAAGCAATCGGTACAGGAAAACTAAATAAAATTTGGAATTAAATTTTATAACATCGTTTTATGGGATATTTCAAATGTTCCTAGTTAGATTTTGGGACCTCATTTGCTTGAAATTTGAAGTTATTAAAGCTGTTATTACTTGATGAGTCTAGATTTATATGCCAATTACACCAAGAGGCTCTTGGCAATGCATCTTAAGTGTTGGAAAGAAGTTCAGGCGGTCAGTTGTGTGCATATCACTATAATATTTCTAGAGTCTTTTCATGAAAGGAAAAGTATAAGCCTTTTGACAGTAGGAGGTGTTTTGGTCTCCTTACTAGGCCATATATTCAAGACAGCATCTTAGAGGTATACTTGCAGAAGTAACTGGCAATAATGTCTGTTAATAATTCCTAAGACTTGATTCTTGCTGCTGTGAATGCACCACCTGTGCTGCTATGAATATAGTTCAGTGTTTTTCCTGTCTTTATTTTTTTTTTTTTCTGTCTAACATCTTATGTTAAATATCAGTGCAGAAGTCAACATTAGAAATACTCTTTGATTTATTTCTTTACCTTGGCAGGAGATTATTCAGCACTTTGCTTAGTGTAACACTGCTACAAAGTCCAGTGCTGATGTACTTACCATCGTGATGTACCTCCAAACAGCTAGTAGCTTACAAGAGGTTCTGTATTATCTGTTGGAGTCACTGAAGAATGGATTCAGCCACCAAACTGCTATTTAGAAAAGTAAATGCAGAGATTTTCTTAAAATGGCTGAATTAAATGAAGTCATAGTTACTTTCATAATTTTTGTTTCCAACTTGTGATTATGAGATCTGTTTGTGTAACTAGACACTCGTTCTCTGGCTGCCTTCCTTTTTATTGAGGAAGTAGAATGAAGCTAAGATGCCTAACAAAGAAGTAAAGCAGCCACAGAGGCCTTAATGAAATAGAGATATGCTAGACAAAAGAAAAACAGAAAAGTTCTTTTGCCTGTCTAGGTTATTAAATTCAGGAAAATGGTGCATAAATACTCTTCTGCCACTATTGGCTGCCCTTTGACAGGCTAACTAAAGTGAATATGAAGTTATCAGCAAGCCCTTTTAAGCAAGGAGAAAGCCTAAGGCATTGTACTCAACAATGAGGTTGCGTTTCTGGCTGCATAAATGGCAGCTGCTGGGCAGTTTCACAGACCTGCCTTTTAGCTATCTATGCGCACTTGGATGATATAGTGAGAGAAAATTCTCTTTCGTTTGCTTTTACATAAACTTCCAAGGATAACGTGAAATGTAGTAATTTCTACTACACAGAGTACAAGGATAGATAAAGGAGTAATTTGCCATTTGTAGCAGATTAAATCAGGCTTTTGGTTCAGTCAAAACAGCTTGCAGCTGAATGTTATAATCGGATTACCTGACATTGAGAGAAAAATTGAAGCTCCCCAAAAGGCCTTGCCAGGTTGTCTTCATGAAAAAGAATTTTCAGTTTCTCCCAGTTGCTGAATGGTTTCAGATTTACAAAAAACACCCTACCCCCCAACCCCACCCCCCATGGCTACCTCAAAGTTGCATAATGGAACTTAATGAAACCATAAGTATAATGCAGTAGAAAGATGGTGCTGATATTCCACTAAAATCAGTAAGGCATTTGGTTGACATGCAGTTAAAAAGTAGGGAAGGATACTTTCAACAAATATATCCTGAAAATTTAATGAAATGTTCTTGTAAAGTTATTTAGCTGAAAGTGTGTGGCAACACATATATTTAAAAATGCTGTGTTTTGATTTTTGCTTTCTTTGCAAAAATTAGAAAGAACTTCTGTCTGCTCATACTTGCAGATTTCTTATTTTACAATTTTGACCTTTGCTATTGAACGTATGCCTGCTTGCTTTCTCTTGGGTTTATAACACTGTGGTTTCTTAATTACTCTCTAAGTCCTGTTTCTTCTGCTACCACATTTCCATGGTCCATTCATGCCAACTGGCTTGCAAAGTTATCAAAACTCTTTCATTGGATGTCTTTCATAGCAGCAATCATGCCTATTTCCTGTGTGACTATAATTTTATAAAAATATATTAATTCTGAACTCTTGCTCCTTGCACAGCAAGCTGACAGTTTGCAAGTGACAGATCTTCTGAATGGCTTTGCAAATAGAAAGAGAATTTCAAGTAACTGAATAATTGCTTCAGAGCACCTTTCGTGTCAATAGGAGTCTTTTCATAGAGTGCTGTAATCTTTTGGATCCAACCTATATAGCCCATTTAATGCATTTAAAATATCGTAAGGGCATAATTAAGTCTTGCTGTATCCCTGTATTCCTTGACAAAATCTCCCTTTAAAGTCTTAACATCCTATTATCTGAAGCAGGTTCAAGTAGTAGATGATCTTGATGTGCTATTCAAAATGTTTTTTGTCCTATGGGAACAGTGGGCCAATCATGTCAAAACCTTTTATCATTAGCAGTTACAAGTGCTTTCTAAACCTGTCTCAGAATCAGTGATCTAAAAGATGAATCTGTCATCTTAAAAAGAGTCTCTCTGTTGACCGTCCCTCTCTCTCTCTCCCTCTCTCCCCCAGCCAAGAATTTCTGGGATTATAGGAGGAGGAGCGAGTATTCAGAAGTAAACTACTTCATTTTTTTTCTCTTTGATTGATGTCAATTATGATGTAGTCATTGTCACTTATAATGCTATGGCTGTACTGCAGTTCTAGAGGTGACAAAACCAGAGGGATACTGGTGTGAAGCTAGCTAGGATAGCATCTAGCTATGCTGGGTGGGAAAGGACAGGACAGGGTAGGATAGGATGCTGTGGTAGCTCACTTCCGTGATTGCATCATTTTGGTTGAAAATTGTGAGCTTTTCTTTTGAGGGTTTTGTGCGGCAACAGGGAAAAGAAACCTTTTTAGGATTAGAAAATGCAAATATTTGTGCAAAGACTGGAAGTTCTTTGAGCCTAACGTGTTTAGATCACCTTTTAAACAGACTTAAGTCTGGTGTTTTCCTTTTATACAGGTGAGTAGGCTCTTTTACAGTACACCAAGCAACTGTTTGGAGGCAGTCCTTTATTTATGGTAACTTTTCTCTAGCCCTACAAAACATTTTCTTAGGGCCGCAGGGGAATCCTTGTCTTTCTTACTGAGATAATCTAAGTAATTTCTGCTAGGCGCTGTGCAGTTCATTTGAATTTTTCAAGAACACAGAGGAAAACAATACCCAAGTTAGTCATAGTGAGTTAAAGTCAAAACAAAACTGCAAAGCTGGTGTTGATGACCAGGTTTTTAAAGGTAGCACCAGTGCAAGTGGCTGTTTAGAGAATTGTAAAAAGGATGGTATAAAAACGTTAAAAGAAGCATGGTCTTTTAAAATAAGCAGGTATACAGATGTCAAGTTCTTGATGTGGCTAATGATTTGAAGAGGATTGAAAAAGTGTGGTGTTTGAAATGAATAGAAACAGCAATTACTTACAGAAATTAAAACAAAAAATACAATTGTGGATCGGCAGTCACAAGTCTCACCAGACATCAGTTCCAAAGAGCTGCTAATGAATTATTAAACTGAACTGTGGCCCTGAAGATAGATTTTTAAAAAAATAGAGTGGGGAAAATGACACTTCTTGAATGATCTGAAATAAATGTGACAGTCATCAACTTTGAAAACATTGTGAGGATACTGGGAAGATATTATCTGATTCATACATTTCTACATCAATTACGTGGTTTAAAGTAAATGTAGAGGTTCCTAATTAGTTCTTTGTGCAGCTGTCAGGCTACTTTTATCTTTATTTAGTATTATGCTTTCAGTCTGTGATAGAATACCAGTGATTACAGATAGAGACTTAGAGTGAAGGAAATAATTTGAAATGCACTGAATGACTTGAAAGTAATTAGGTGTGTGCTAAATGACATTTATCTTGGGACTAGAACTAGGCAGAACAGTAATGGTGAAAATGTTTTTCTAAATGTTATGTTTTATTTTGTGTTGTTCCCCCCCACCCCGAAACCACTTGGAAAAGCTTTATTAATCTGGAGAATTAAGTACTGAAGTTAAACATCACTTCTTTCAGGAAACTCAGTAAGACGCTTTGGGCATGCATATATCTGAAAACCAAAACACATAAACACACGTTCTCACTCATACTGTGTATGCTATCTCTTTTGCCTCTATGAAGAATTGCACTGATAAGATACCTGGGTCTGAAATAATATTTCCATACACAAATATGTCACTTTCCATCCATATAGGTTTAATCTGAATTTATTTTCTGTAACCTTGAAATAATAAGATAAAATATACCTCAGTGCAAGTTTTGAGTAAGAAAAAAATAACAAAGATAAAGTTTCTTGAGGGGACTGTAGTGGCACCATCAATGGGAACAAAATTACCAGGGTGGTTCCATAGAGAAAAGAATGTGTTACTCCCCCAGGGAGGTAGCTGAAGATCAAAGAGGATCCCTATCTTCACATAAAAGTCTCTGAGTGAGCAAAAGCAGGGAGGCATCAAATGAAGAACACCTGAAGGAGAGAGAATAATTACATGGGTATCAAGTTATGCTGCTTCTCCTTTAAAATGATGAAAGTTACTTGAGTACATGGGATAAAAAGTGTGAGAAAACTCTGCAAGCAATCCTGATAACTCTTCGCTTAATGGGTAAATAAAAACACTATGTTTTTGGAGAGACTTGAGTTACTGTGTCACTTGCATTGTGATTCTTACCTGAATGTGCACCTATGATGTGTTAACACTGATTGGAATTGCCTTGCAAGTGGAATTTAATAAAAGAGATAATTGTAATCCCATGGCTCCTCTACCAGTAGAAGCACTATATAGTTCTTAAAAAACTGAAGCACAGAATCCCAAGTTTGTCACAGATGGGAGTACAAATGTGCAGCTTTCTCTTTAACTATGGCATCCTTTAAACTGAGGTAACATGGTGGTCATGATGAGTTTGTTTATTCCAAATCCTTTAGAGAAGCCCCAGAGAATATTGGTACACCAGAACTTAGGTCCAAAATGAATAGAACAAATTAATTTCTGGCTAATATTTAATTAGCCCGGTATTGATCTTCTTTCACAAAGCATCTTAGTGATGAACATTTCAGCTGAGGTCATTGCATTTCAATTTCTCTGAGTTTTCCAATTTTATGACTAAAAGAATTTTTTTATCTTTCTGGTGAAAAAGAAGTCCACTGTCAGTTAAAAATCCTGTGTCCCTCTTCTAACAGGGATAAAAGCCTGTGCTGAGAAAGCAAGAAAGGCCAGGCCATGTCCTGTACTTTCTAGTGTTTACTTTTCCATTCAGTCTCAATAAATCTAAATTCTTTTTTTAGATGAAGAAGAGTTATATTTTACAGAACATACAAAATTTTAAATACCATTGTAAGTATTTTATTTTTAAGATTGTAACCGAAAATGTCAGACTAGCTGGTGAACTTATGATGCCTTTGACTCCATTAGGCTTTCTCAATAGCGTAGCTCATAATAGCTTATTATGCAATAAGCTGCTTGTGCTGCAAATTAAACTGTGGGATGCAGGTGTCCAGCTGTGTGGAAGTCTGTAGGACTGAGGACTAAGGATGCTGTGTTTTCTATATACTAGTTGTGTATTCCCACATATCCAGGGTTTGGATGTATCTAGTACTTAAAATAGTGTGTGGTTCTCATAACACCTGCTTTTTGTACCCTTGTTACTGCACAAGTCTATATTACAACGCTTCAGTTTTCTATAAATAGCTATGCCCTGTGGTTAAAACAGCAGATACAATACCTTAATTGGGATTTTTCTTCTGCCTAAAAAAAAAAAAAAAGTGAAAGATGAATAACTGATTTCAAGTTCCATCTAGTTGCTTATATTTGCTCTGTAAAGAAAAATAATTCCTTTCTTTCAAATACTCTGCTTGCTGTACAAGCTTTAATTTCCTACAAAGACATTTTTTTCTGTGTTCTTCAGTGAGTTCTCTGGATGATCCATGATATAGAACAAGGAAAAGGGTGAGGTTCATGTTCCTTCTTTAAAAAAAAAGTATATCAGTGATGGAAAAAATACAGACATATGTACCAGAATATGTCAAAGATGTGCTATGTGAGAGATGTCCATAATTCATCAGGAAATGTTATAACAGAAAAGATGTACAGATGTGGGTTTTGATTACACCAGTAGCTCCACAGGTAAACTCTGACTAACAGTTTCCTTGTACCGGGCTAAAGCAGCCAGAATATGCAGACGACTTCTTGCCTGGAATGTGTGGCAGTACCAGCACCTATAAAGACAATAAAAACTCTCCAAAGTGATTGCCTGCTAGTCCCTGTTGTTTCACATTTCACATTGTATAATTTAAACAATCTCAAGCATGTTTTCTGAAACTGAATGTTTGCAGTTCAGTTGTAGCGATGTCTGGGGTAGCTTAGAGGATTCCCCTGCAGACTTCCTTCTTGCTTGTCTTTCATTATGTCCGTTCAGATTAGGAAGATGTTGCACTCACTTTAGTCTCTTACTTTTCATTGGCAGAAGGGTTTTGTGGTGGTGTTTGGGTTTTTTTTGTTGTTTGTTGTTGTTGGTGGTTTTTTTTCTTTTTTTTTTTTTTTTAAACAAGCAACAAAGCAAACCATAAGCCTTACAGACTTTTTTTTTTTTCCCTTGGTGGTAGCAAAATCTCAATTTAATTGAGTGTTTTTAAATACAACTTAGTTGCTGAGAACTATTTGGGTTCATTGCAGGGCACACCTGGTCTGTCTTCTACAAACTCCAGTGGAGAGGTCAGATTCTCAGCCAGTGCAAACCGAAGTGCTTCACTGAATTCCACAGGGCTTTTCTCACTAAATCCAATATCAACTACCTCCTGTCTCAGGTAATACAAAGAAACTATTAAAAAAAAAAAAAAAACTCGCAGCATGTTCCGCCCCC
>JAVJGG010000054.1:2380842-2411273 GCA_035590195.1 Aviceda cuculoides | reverse complement strand
TTTTTAAGTAGGGTCACCTAAGTTCCTCGATACAAGGTGATAAAATCCTTTCTAGGCTTATTCCAATATAACTAGTGCAAAACTTCTTCCTAAATAATCTAGCTCCGTTCTACTCCTACAGAGATGGGAATATAGGGTGATAACTGTAGAGATTTGAAAGAAGAATTTGCTTGGAGTAGAAGAAGTTAACTAAAACCATGCAAAAAATGTTCCATTGTTCTAATTATCTTTGTGGTTTCATGGTAGATATTGCCAGAAGTCCAGCAGAGATTCTGCAGTAGGCAACTTTCTTCATGTCATACAATGTATATGGAAATTCTTCCTTCTGTTTTTTAAATTATTTTTAACTGGTCTCTGAGAGTTGTCTTAATGGTATGAAAATGTGTTATTTATTCAAGTTTTCTGCTAGGTAAGTCTACACTGCACTGATTACTTACATTTGCTTTTGTTGTGTTAATTGCTAATCATTGCATGCAGAACTTTCCCTGTCCTAACTTTCCTCTCTTCCTGGCAGCATGGATTAACAGGTAAGAATGAGCAAGCACATCTCTTGTTCAGGCAGATAATCAGTCCTACTGTGAACTAGCTGGACAGTCTAGATGTTACTCGGTAGGCTGCAGTGTACATCTCAGTACTTCTGAAAGAAGGAAAGTAGCTTTTCTTACATCTGCTCTTGGCAATATATGCTAGCACAGCTTTTCTTGCCCTTTTCTATGGAAGTTTTTTTGGTTATTTTTCTTTCACTGTACTATTAAGAACATAGATATGAAATTTCAGGTGAGATGCCTGAAAACTGAATTCTACATATCTAAATACACGGCTAAATTACACAGTGGATGGATGAAATTTCCACTAGAAATTAAATTTTCTATAGGTCCTTCTGACACTAGATATAAGTGTATTTTGAAGCTAAATACTGTGATCTGGACTGCAACTGTGGCATGCAGAATTGTATTTTAGATGATGATTTTTGAGAGAAAATTTTGCTGAAGGCTCTAAATTCAATCCTTTTGGTCTATGCAGTGGAAACTTTCCTCTCAGCACTGCTGTCCTCTCTGGTTCTCAAGGCCATTAAAAGGCAGAAGGAACTAAGTAGTGTCCTAGTGACTGTTCAGAGGTTAATGTATGTTGTGTACATATACACACACCTATAGGCATTTTTCTCAACAAATTCTTGCATGAATTTTCAGTACTATGGTACCAGGGTACATGTTATCACACTTATGTGTGTGTGTCCTTACCTCCATGTCCTTTCTACCTTTGGCATTTCTCTTCTGCAATATGCAGGTAGGAACAGTAGACCAGCAAGGCCAAATGCTTTCTATGCTCTATTTTAGCTTTCCTTTGCTTCCAGTTGCAATTCAATGTATAGTATGTTTTCTTACACTAGCTGTGATACAGAAATATCCATGACTCCTTTTTGGGGAGAGCATGTGTGTTATCAGCTGTAACTGAAGTGCCAAGGGACTACCAGCAAGGGGAATTTCTTGAGGCAGTTTATGGATTGTAATTTCTGACAATAAAATAGGTAGTGTGAGTTTGTCATTTTTTCACCTTGGGTTTTGATGTACCCAGGATCATTTTTCCTGGATAGATTATAGAAAAAGGGTGATTAGTCTGACTTCATGACAGGGTACACAGAAGTTGCATTCCCCCTGGTGTGTCCTAGGTAACACTATTTACAAAAATGTCCAATATTAACTTTAGAATTGCTAATGACAGAAAATCAACTGTTTAGGAAACCATCCTGAAAGTCTTTGCTCTTAAATGTCTGCATCGCCGGGTCTAGTGATACTTTTTTTTTTTTTCTATTGTGTTGTAGAGTTCACTGTCAAAGTTTCCTTCGACTTTTTATTTATTTTTTCCTTAACTAGCTTTTTGATTGTTCTCCTGGCATTTTCTGTAATGTCTCTTTTCTGGTACTGGAATTGTTTCTTGTGGATCATCTATGAACCCTTTCTAATTTATGAACTTTCACACTACGTTACAGATATATAATTCCAGTACTGATCACATTGTAGAAGTTGCCTCACCACTCTGGCTTGATTCCTTTGCTTGTGCACACAAAGACTGCAGTCTTTTTCTCACTGTCTGATGGAAGATATTGGTGCCTCCTTCACAACTGGTCTGCTTGGGCTATATTTTTAAGCAGTTAAGTGTTTAGCTATAACCACATGATTACTAAAGTTAGTGCAATCATTCATGTGCTTAAACATCTGCAGGATATGGATATTAGCTCTGCTGTCCTCTCCTCTGAAGAATATGGCTTTGTAGTATTTGACATATGATACTTCTTTTTTTTCTTGAAGTGCTGTTTTTGTTTCTAGCCTTATTCTCTTCCACTTTAAGTCATAAATGCCTTCTCCCAGATTCTCCTTGACCCTCAGCATCTTTCATGTATGGGCTTTCTAGTTTCTCCTTGACTAATCATCTTGTATTTTTTTAATAGCCTGAAGAACTTTAGCCAACATGCCATTTTTAATCTCATTTTCTGTTTCCAGCATACATTTAGTAATCCTCTTTTCTTATACTACTTGCAATTAATGTATCCCATTAGTGTCCCAAACTATCAATGTTTCATTTGCTCAGAGGATTAATGTTGAAAAATGTATTAGCTCTAATACATAGTAAATGAGAGGGATTCCACTTACACATGTGACTTCAGCATGCTCACTGGAAACAAAGATGCTGTCTTTACCTGGAGACCTAACTAGAATGAGTATAAAAGATAATGGATGGATTCTCTCAAACATTCATTAAAACTCATTTCCAGTAGTAGGCACTGTTCTCCTGCAGTCTGTTGAGAATCCTCTCGTGGTTGTGCACTGCATGCTTTACTGCGATAGTCTTTGCCAAATCAGCCTGCAGAAGTAAAAGTTAACTGTTGAAATACCACGTTGAACTAGCTTTATAGCTATAGTTTTGAGAGGCAAGAGGAGTACAAAAATAGCTTTCTGGTGTCTTTGGACTTCTTCAGTTCTGGCCAGTCCCTAATAGGAGTAAAATGAGCCTTCAGAAGGATTACGCTGTATTGCCTAGGAAGAACTCTTTGCTGTGGAGAGGTCAAGTACCCAGAGTGCATTCTAGTCCAGGCAGATTTGAGTCAGTTCTGTACCTTCTTGGGAACTATATTAGAAGATGTCTGAGTAATTTCTCTTTCCTGGCCTAGATTGAATATATATACGCTAGTTGTTGCATGTGTTCCATTGATCTTACAGGTATTTTGGATGCCAGTAGAAAACAGTAAATCAGCTTAATTTGTGCTTGGGAATGTCTTACCTCTGGCCATTAGTGTTTTCGCAAACCATAAGGACAACACGATATTTGGGAAATTGCTATTTATTCGCTGGCTAACCAAAGACTGAAGTGTAAGGATTTTTACCACTCATTGTTTTATATTTATGTTGCAGGAAGATCTTGAAATTGATACATTCTTTGTTATGCTTTGGTGCTGACAGAATGGGTGTCTTTTATAATAGAAGCATGTCCTACTCTTGGTATTGGCCTGAACTTTGCCAGAGTTCAAGTGACATTTCACAGCCATTTCTTGGACCCTGTTGATTAATATGCCAGTGCAATTCCAGTTTCATGAACTGTTGAGCTTACAGTTGATTATAAATGAAAACGACTTGAACTGCACGAATTTTGCTAACAATTTGCTCAGTTTTGTGCTTGTACATTTCTGAAAGATAATCTTCCTAATTAAAATATGGACTTTGTTTGTAAAGTATTTGTTTCATTCCTGCATACTATATATGCATGGGAAAGAGGGGGGATCCAGGGAACCACAGTCTGCCCAACCTTAATCCCTGGGAAGAGGATGGCTCAGGGAATATTATCAATCTGTATAAATACCTCATGGGAGTGAGTAAAGAAAGTGCAGCCAGGCTCTCCTCAGTTTTGCCTGTTGGCAGAAGAAGAGGCAATGGGCATAAACTGAAAACCAGAAAATTCATAAGAAAAAACTTTTCTTTTTACTGTGAAGGTGATCAAACATTGGAGCAAGGTGCCAGGCAGGTGTAGTCTCCATCCTTGGAGATATTCAAAACACAACTGTATGCAGTCCTGAGCAGTCTGTTGTGGCTGATCCTGCTTTGGGTAGATGATCTCCAGCTGACCCTTCCAAGCTTGGTGATTCTGTAATTGTTCCTATGATGTGGATGGGGCATTTGAGCTGGATTTTATAACCGATGAATCCTTAATATGAATAAGTAGATTAGCAAGCACTGACAGAAACATTGGGGGTCAACTCCTGGTTTTGTAATAACAGTTCATTGTGTGAAGGATGAGAGCCTTGGTGCATCAGGATGATTTTGTCAGTCATTTCTGTTGCCTGCATGATCTAGTTTAGATTGGAAATAGTTGCTTCCTTTTGTCATATGCCTCTTTCTGCAAGACTTTTAACATCAATTCTCTCAAAAGACAACCTAAATCCCAATTACTGTATTTGCGAGTCTTTTGCTTCTGTGGTCTTAAATGGTCTGTTCAATGTCTTTAAAAAGAATAAGTTGCTTATAGTTGAAGATTTGGTCAATGTCAGGCAGTAGATACCCATAACCTTTTGAAGACAGTTGAAACTATGTCTCAAAAGAAATCAGTCAGGGTCTGAATTGTGTTTTAGCCTTATAACTTAATTCTTATACACAAGGATTCAGAGTGGCCAGATGGGTAGTTGCAACCATAACACCCACATACAAGATGGTCTAATCCTGCAAGCCAGTTAAGGTGCTATAAGTAGTAGAGCTGGATGGAAAATGAAAATATGAAAATTAGGTAGTAGGTCAGAAAAGCAGCTTTGATTTTTAAAATAGTTATTGGTGTTATTAATTGATGGTTGTATCTCTTCCCAGCTGGTATTGTTGAGGAAAAATGTACCCCTCTGTTATGCAGAGCAAGAAAGATGTATTGTTCCCATCACTAACAAATTTAAAAAGTACCTGCATTGAGAAAGGAAGAATTTAGAGGAAGACTGAAAGGTATTTATTCTCCCAAAGTTTATATATGTCTTATGTTTACCTGCTTTCAGATATGTTTGTTTGCTTCAATGTAAACTTGCAGAGCATGAAAGCATGGGCATGTGTTTCATTCTGTGAAAACTGAGGTGGTGCGTTTGTTCAACCATTAGCTAAACTGCTAAGGCATGTAACGGGGCTATTTGCTCTTTTCTGTCAGTTACCAACGCTTGATGCTTTGCCTTGTTTACAAATATTTATTGCAAAATTGTTTCCTAAATAAACTTGAGATGGGCGAGAACTTTACTCTTCAGTGAATGGCATGATATATAATTTTGGGGAGCAGATTCTCAGCAAGTGTTAGTTACTGTGTCTCGCTGGATTTCACGGACAACTACCACTTTCCATATGTTGGGAATTTGGTCTTTTTTTAGTATTCTACACACTATTTGAATGATTTCCAATGCCTTCCATCCACAGATCTCAAAGTTGGCTTGGGTGCGCTAGTGTGACATCTGGATCCTCTTCAGAACCATGATATCACATGTTGCAGAAACATAGAATATTCTAGATAATATTGTTGAATATTTTTGTAGATGAGTCCTTGTTCTTTCAATCTTTCAGCTAGTTATATTAAATAAAAACACTTAATGAGTTCATCTCTTATCTTGCAAAATTACTTGCTGTATGAACTTATCCACTTTTCTTAATGAGAAATAATTTTAAGACAACCTTAATGTGCAGCTTGTTACAGATCTTAGAGTTGCCACTAACTATCTGATACAAAGATAGTGCTAAGTTTATGGTTATTGATGCAAGCTGTTGACTTAGTGTTAAGGTAATATCATTTCATATAGTTCAGTTAGTGGTTTGTTGACATTAGGAAATAATTGAAACAATTTGAAGGACACTTTTAATGGTCAGTTGTTGTCTCTTGTCTTAACTCCTTCCTTGAATATAATTTGACATCATTTTCTGAAACGATACAATATCCTTAAATCACCGTGATTGTTCTTGTTAACACAATTGTCCAATTAGCATTTGATTTTTTCCTTAGACATGTTAAATGTCCCAGTTTTCATTTAAGACTTCTGTCGCTTTTGTAATTTCTGCTTTAATTTTTCTCTCTGTTCAACCTTCTTTTGTAAAACCTGTGTCCGATATAACCCTTTACGACTTGCATATGGCCTAAATTCGACAAAATCCCCTTGGCATTCAAAAGACCCTACTTTTGATTTTTGGCCTGTTGCAGTCTTTCCACAAAGCCCCGAGACTGTTGCATGCACATTACTGCTATATATTTGCTCACAGGACCCTGCTATCATGTTTCAACTTTTCCTAAACACCAATTTCAGATATTTTTCTTAGAGGATCCTGCAGAAGCAGCACATCTTATGACATTCACTAAATTGCAAAGCTCTTTCAAAGACCTTGCAGGACTTAAAAGTACCTGCGATCATTATGCTTCAGTGACAAATTGGAGTTCTTGCTGACATCTTTTCAACGTCTCTGGCAGTACAACCCTAGGGAGACTTCAGTCAGTGGCTTCCCTTTGAACAAGGTTCCCTCATGATTGATTTGAAGACATCAGGGAAAAAAGAAAGAATGGGTATCATGCCTAATTTTTTTTCTGAGTGCCAGGTAAAGAAAAAAAAGAAGGATTATTTAGGAAGAAATGGTGAAATGTAGGTACCTAGCTCTAAAAGTGTAATCCTGGAAATCCTAAACTCCTTTACTGACTAACCCTGGAAGAACAAAATCTGAATAGGAGCTTCAGTGATAATTTCACTTCTCTCTTATTTGTGAGAACATTCTAGCATACATCTTTCGTTTCTTGTAATATCTCAAAAAGATTGGAAAATTTTAATGCAAATCGAAGCTTATATTACTTACAGTCCCCATCAAGTGGTGGCTGTTTGTTCTCGCTCCCTTGTAACTATTACTTGCTCATCTCGTGACTGTGCTTTTAGGTTTATTAAATCCATGAATAGGCATAAGTTGTGACAATGTAGCTGCAAAATTAAGGAAAAAGAAAAATGAGTTAACGAAAAATGAATTAACACCCTGTCATTCAATAACTCGTTTTACATTTTGGCAGACAAAAGCAAGCCCACTCCCATATGTTGCATCTATATTTAGCTCCTGCAGGATTTTTCACCTCAAGGATTTAGTGAGGCTTCAGTTTCCGAATAGCTCCCAACCAAGCAGGTAGTGCACTCTGCTGGGGAAGGGTTGTATGGGTTTTGACCAAAACAAAGTTTTGATGTCAGTATAGAAATGGAAGGAGCTGCCCTTATTTCTAAAACGATATGTGATATCTCTTTGCTTAATCCCTGAATGACTGAGCATACGAGATGGACTTCAGGAAACAAGTACCAGGCTGGGGACTCTTTAAGTGGAGGAAGGAACTGGCTGTTAGGCAAGAAGTAATGCACCAAACCAGAAGTAAGGGATTGAAGGTGGTATTACTTGTTGGTTTGGAGGGTTTTGGTTTTTGTCATGGTGGGGTTTTTTTGTTTTGTTTTGGTTTTTTTAGTTCATGCTTTTTGTACTGGCTATTGGGAACCTATTTTAGGATGCCTGTTTCTGTATACTGTATGGGGAACCTGAATGCCTGCCATGGAGTTTCAGAGTGCTTACTACTTACATAGAAACATTGCAAGAATTCATCTTCATGGTGCATAAATTGTTTCCCAGACCTTGCTGCAAAGGAGTGTACAGCAGAAACACTTATTTCCCTGACATGCTGCCTTTTCTTAATTGAGATCAGGAAATCAAGCACTTCCAGGAAGTGGGATGCTGCAAGCCTAAATTAAATTCGTCATTTATTTCTAGTATTATGTTAAAAGCTTGTATTGACCTTCTCTACAAGGACTGATTTTTAAAGGGAAAAGTGACCAATTAATGGCATTACTAAATTGTCTAATATGGAAAGATAATGGTTTGTATTATCTGCAATCTTGATTACAGGAAAAGAGGAGTAGTTCTAACATTTTGTATCTATTTACGATAAGAAGCAAACTCCATTTTTTTTTTTTCCCCCACTAAAGGAGAGGTGATTTTTTTGTTTGTTTGTTTGTTTGTTTGTTTTTTTGTTCTGAAACTTTTTTCTAGTCCTTTCTCTACCTGTCAACATTGATCAGAATTATTTTATGGTAACCCTTGTATCAGCAGTTTCAAATGGAGGTCAATATCCTCCTGTGTTTCTTTCTTATACATACAGTGGCAGAGAGAAAGTATCTGATAGAGCGTTTAGGTTTCCAGGCAAAGCAATAACAGTGCATAGTAGAATTTTATTTATAAGTATTAATCTAAACCAAAGAATTTGTTCAGTATTGTCCTAGTAAGTTTACGTCGGAATCAGTATTGCACCCAGATCACCTCAGTTTGAATGTATTACCTTTGTTGCAGTATTTTTTCTTCTCTTACTTAAAATGCATGTGTGTATCTATGCACATATACATGCATATATATGCACAGACATGCTTGCATTTGAAAAAAAAATACAATTCCCAAGACATTTGATCATAAAGGCAAAAAAATTGTTCCTACTGATATATAGTTTTCAGACAAGAGACTGACGTGGAGTAAATGGACGTAACAGGACCTGACTGCTCAGGCTTGTTCTCTGTAGTGTAGCTATTTCATGACTCCTGTGAAAAAATTGCATGTCTACTGAACTTGATAGTTGTTTTAGCTATACGAAAGCACAGCCATGGGTTTGTGTAGCACAGAACCTTTTCTGAATTCTGGAACGGGTGAGAATCAGAAGACACATCAACCTTTGAGTTCATAGCTCAAACGTTACAACTATTGATACTGGCTTGGTTTCATCTTAAATTTCTGTACAAGAATTATGATTTTTTGGTTGATTTGTAACAATTTATTTTCCAAGAGCTGGTCGTTTACCCTGAAAGTCTGTTCTCCCACCTGTTAGTTAAGTGTTCCACTATAAATAGTTGATTTTTTTTTTAGGTAGGCATAAATAAACAAATATATTCATGAAGGTTTTTTATACCAAAATCATTATAAAAAAAGCTATGTTTATTATCAGTGTGCTTTTAACTTATTGCTTATGTCAGGACAGTTTCGTGTCTGAGAAATCAACTAAGAACACATTAAAATGTTTATAGGATTATATATAATGCTTATAGAATATGCTATTTACATCCCTATAAATTTAAAGATTATGGACAAGTTTTTAAGTTCTTGATACCCAGGATGCTGGTAGATATAAATTCTTTCATTTTTTGGCAAATGTGCTTTGATATTTGTGATGAATGTGTTTTACATAGCTGTCAAGAGGTAGGTCAAGAAGTTCCTGTGTCCTGCTGTATCATCACCATAGACAGAACCTTCTCTACTGTCAGTTATTGAACATTGTGGGGAAACTCTCCTGTACAATTTAATACCTTTCCAAAGCCACACTTAAATCAGACTCTTCTTTCCTCTAGCCTGTTTATTAATGATCTAGCCAAGCTGCAGGACTGTGTGTTCTCCATGAATATTTTCAGTTGTATTTGTCCAATGGTCAGATCGAAGTTGACCATGTATGTTAATGGTTTGCCCTAAAGGGTTTAGAGAACTGGATGAGCAATATCAGCCATTCTACTAGATGTAGGAGAAGTGATGCAGATATAAACATTTCCTCTTTCTTTTCCATTTTATGTTGGTGGAACAGGGTGTGATATGTAGCGTCTGTTCTGAAGCCTATGTGGACTTTGTGCTTGTAATTCTGGCAACCACAACCATAGTCTAAAGTGGCTTCATGTGAGCTGGGTGCAGGGAAAGAAGAAGAGATGTTAGGAAGCTGCAAGCATTCTCCTCTTTAAAGGAAAGAGAGACCTAAACTCTCCTAGTATTCCAAAATAAGCATGGCCTCCATTTACAGTAGTTTTCAAAATCCTTAGAAGTCTGAATTTTGGACATTGTCCTACAATATTACAGGTGTAATCAGGCATCAGTGTTAATACTTCAGATGTCTGCGAACAGTAATTTGGGCAAAATAAAACACCCTCGATTACATGATCTGAGTACATTTGAATAAAGGTAGTCTAACCTTGCAGTCTAGTTATAGCACAAAAACCTTAGTATCTGTACAGCACTAAAAATGCTTTTTCAAATATCAGAGTAAAGCTTGAGGCTAAAAGACCTCTTGCTTATTTCCAATTTACATCCATATGCTTTCCTGACTCTTACAATAAAAAAGCCTATATTCCTCTATCCCTGTGGCTCTCTTGTAATTTATATACCTGGGGAAGATCTGCTTTTAGATGCAGCATCTGGTTTTCAATGATTTCCTGCTCTTAGCCAGCTGAATTGACTGAACCAGAAGGAGGTCAAGTTTGCTGCCTGAGGTCACACATTGAATGAATGCCTGAGCTTGGATTTAAAGTTAGATCTGGAGTATTCCCTCTTGGTTCTTTGCTGCTTGCAACAAATACTTATTTTAAAATGTCAGGTGGATTTGGGAATAATCAATCTCTATTATATGCAAGCAGAAAATTATAATGCTTAACCTGGTACTTATGAAGTATATACATTGTTCTTGCAAATGTTATCTGTCAAAGCAGCCAGAAAGCAGGAAAAGGGTAGAGTATTTTACACTTACAAAATGTAAATGTATGTAAAGCAATAAAAAAAAATACTGTAAACTGGTAAATAAGGAGACACTTTTTTAAAAAAATCTGATAATTAGTTGCATTAATGGCAAATTTAGCACAATGCTATTTCCTTTAATGGTTATCAGGTGAGAAGAAAATGTATTGTTTACCTATGTTTTCAATAGTAAATTACAGTGTGTGCATCTTTATAGGAATCTGAATTACAGGACCTTGGACCTCTGTGTAGCATTTTCCTGATATTCTGCTTGCATAATTCTTTTTTTAAATTAATCTTTATGTAAGAAGTTGTATATCAAGAATTGGAGAAATTCAGTCTTTACATGATTGTATTGCAACACATTAGTTGCGATTAAGGGCATGGAAAAATGAATTTATCTCTGTAGTTTATGGATATGAAAATGTTTGTCGTAGATGAAATATAATTTGTAAAGTTGTTTTTCTCCTGTTTCTTCTGTAAGCAAAAATAAAAAAGTGTCTACAGAGATGCTTTATTTAATTTGGAAAAAAAACATTGATATTGTCAATAAGACATATCTTGACTCAAGCAAATTCTGAAATACTGTTTCAAAGTAAAAACTGAAATATTTCTGACTTTTGAATTTTTCTAGTTGAAAAAGTACTGCCATAGGTTTGTGCGATTATAACTGCAGTTTCTAGATGAAAACAGTTCATCTAAAAAAGTGGTCCCTTTTCTAGCTATTGTAAGGTTGGATGGTGATAAAGCACCCAGGAGAGTAGTTGAAATGACAGTCCAGTCTAAACGGAGTAGGAATAATTATGCTCCCAAGTTTTCTTGAACCTCACAGTCGGTCAGCAAAGGCAGTTATCCATAATAGTAGTTTAAACAGCTCCTGGGAACGTTAACAAGTCCTCTCCTGTCCTGCAGAGGCTGAAAGAGGAAAGATGCTGTGTCAGTCAGGAAAAAAGATACAATTCAGTGAAAATAGCCGAAAGCCTTGACAGGAATTTTTGACCCATGACACTTCTTTATTTCCTTTTACTTTCTGACCTTATTTCTGGAGATAATGAAAGGGACCCTTAGAAAACATGTATGAGAAGTTTTATCATTTCTTGGCTGTGAAAACAGTGTCATGTTAGGAGTACTATAAACACAGAAACAGAGGCTGGAATGATTTGGGAAAGACTGTATTTTGTGAAATCAGGAGGGCTGGTTTTTGGAGAACCCACTGTCTTGTTTCATGGAGGTCTGGCAGGAAAACAAAATTGTTCCTGTATTGGGGCTCCCTGTTTTCTCTACAAAATGTCCCCAGGAAGGATAAGAGCACTCCCTTTTACTGTAGTGTCCCAGGACTGTGTAGAGTGGAGAGCAAGGAATGAGATCCCAATGGGAGGATGAGGTACAGCAAAGACAGGGGGCTGGAGTTCATGGCAAGGGGATCTGTGCAGCCTGTGAGGCAGAAACCAGCTGTTTCTCTGAGCTAGCATTTGGAATAAATAGGTGTTGAATTTAGAGACTGTTCAGGCCATTTTTTCTTTTATTGGGTGAAGTACATGGAGGAAAACTGTAAGTTTCTCCTGCTGCACTTAATCTGACCATGGGCTGTCTGACAGTGTAAATTTTTACTGTGGTTCTGCTGAAGGACTGTAGCATGAAACAAGCCATTGCAGTCAGTAGTAACTGTCCTTGCATGGATTTAAAATGCAAAAAAAAAAAGAGTTTGAATTACAGCCAAGTTATTGATGGAATAGTTAGACTAGTTAGGAAAAGAGTTTTAAAAATCTGTATTTAAGAGTGAAAAGATATTTTTCTTGGCCTCAGTATTTTTCAAAAGGTATGTTTTTTGGCGCATCAATAATGTATAGAATTATTCAAAGTAACTTCACATAGACTTCCTTATAATCACTTTATTGAAAACACTTGAATTTACAGGAGGGCATTTAGTAAACAAGAGAGAGAGTGCTTAAGGTAGAAAGTAGTCAGCTTCGCAAAGTTAAAGAACTGTAAGGTCATTCAGAAGAGAAGTACAGGTTTTCCCTGTATTTTCATTCGGACACAACTTGGAAATATTTGCACCCTCTTTACATCATCACATTTGAACTCTGCTATTCTGCAAAGACAGGAGACATTTAGTTCTAGTTCCTGTATGGATAAAGCTGGAAGTGAGATGGGCATAATGAAAAGCAAGCAGCAGAACAAATAAATGTTTTCTGTTAGTTAAAAGTGATAGTCAAGTTAAAAAAACCCCATTATTCAGTAACTTCAAACATGTTTTGAAGAAGATGTTTTAAGTATATAAGAATGTTGCATAGTTCTGAAGTAACAATTAATAGCCCATTGCAAAACATTCAATGCCTATATACTGCTGCAACCAACATATAACCTGTAGGACGGTATTGACTTCAGGTATGAGTGGACTTTGAACCCTTTTAAAAATTAAACTTCCAGTAAATACAGTATATAGATTCAAATACTGCATTTCTCCTTACACCAAATGGTGTTTATTGGCATTTTTTGTAAAGCTCCTTTTGAGGGTGTATTTTGCAATTCCTGCTTTTTTAATGTTGTTGCAAGTTTTGGATTTCATACACCAAGCTTCCTATACAAAGCTTACTTAAAAAGAAGTCTCTCCCTTTGCTACTTCAAATGCACAAAAATCATATGCTGTGTATGTGCTTTGGAGGAATGCCAGGAGTGGTTGGATATGCCTACCTATAGTGAACGCGTGCTTTATGAGTGAAGCTTACACAGGAGCACTAAGCTCTTGCTGGATAGCAATGTACTGCTTAAACGAAGTACGGTGGAGACCAGTGCAGGCTGCAAAATCTACTTGAAAAATGGGAAAAGATCAGTTAGTTTTCTGTTATCATGGCTACAATGTCAGCAGGTATCAATTAGCTTTTGGTTATGTTGGCAAAAACTGGTCCTGTAGCTTAGAGCATAACCAAGCCCTAATGAACTCTCCCAGACCTGCTCTTTTCTTAGAGGTATGATCTGTCTTGAAGTAGTCATAGCTCAGCCAAAAATCTTTTGTGATGTTTGCTATGAAGTGTAAGTGGTCCTAGAAGTGTCTAATGCTGCTGCGAGGCTGAACGAGTCGGAAACCCTCTGGATCTTTTCCTGCAGTGCAGTGTCGTGTTGGTAGTTTTCCATGTTTGTTAATCAGCAGATTGCACCAACTGAACCATGCCCATCATCATAAAATGCACAGTTGTGAGTAAAAGCTCTGGGTTGGAGGAGTACAAATGTTTTACTGTCCTGCATAGTATTAGTAAATAGAAGCATCATATCCTTCCTTTACATTGTCTGCTTTTTTTAAACATTATTCTTATAGCTCTATCTTCTTATTTTGGTGTGTAATTAAGCTCCCGAGGCCTTGTGAAATAGTGCATACTAGTACTTTTTTCCTTTAAAATTCTTCACTCTCTCAACATGGGAAAAGGATGTACTTTTGAGAGCTGTTTTTGTTGACATTTTTTGCAGCACACTCAATGTTGTAATGCTGGGCGTTGAATAGTCAAAAGGTATTGTTTCTTCAAGCTGTTACAAGGGTAAACTTGTACTCCAAGCTTTCTATGCATATTTGGCTTGAAGGAAGGAAGCTGCTTTATGGAATAACTTATTTCTCCATCAATTATTAATTATGTGGGTCCAGCAGGTGGATTTAGGGACTTGTTGCTTGATACACATAGGAAGAACTAAAGCAAAGATGGTCTCTGCTTCATAGAGCTTAACATTTAGGATCCCAATGACATCTATCTGCAAGATGTGTGTTCTTCTGCCTAACGTCTAATTCTGTTAATTTTTTGCATTTGTTTTCTCTTTTATAAAACATTGTTTTGGAAACAAGTCCCTTATACACAGGCTAGCAATATCAGAGATACACTGCAATGTGATTTTTTTTTTCTTCTTTCTAGTTCCTTGAAACCACTCACTCATTTAAACTTCCATCAATTCAAAATTTCCTCTTTCCCTTGAGCACACTTTTTTCCATATTTTTTCACTCAAAGTACTATTAATACTTTCTGATTATTCAGCAGAAAACTAAAAATGTCTCTTGAGCCACTCAACCTGATTTAATTGGTTTCGGTGTATGGCAAGCTAAATTCAGATCTCCATTTATCAAACCCCAAGTCTCTCCTCCCCTCTAAAACTGAGCAGTGCTCAGGAGAAAAAAATAATAAGGCAAAAAGTCTGTTTGGGACTGTGTATAAAATTTTGTAACATTCACAAGGTCACTGCAGTGCATGAATTAAAGGAAGGTTGGTTGCTTGCTTGCATTCCACGCCGTCTTCAACTTCAGTGCTTCTCTGAGCCCCTAGACTGTTATTCCTGACAGCTTTCCAGGTTTCTCCGAATTGGTTTGAAGTAATTTTTTTTACTTTGTTCTTTGTTTCTCCATTTTTTACTTGCTCCGGCACAAAGGAAAAGGGGTGGGGGAGTGCATAAGAATATAAAATATTCTTTTCTTGTGTATCAAAGAGAAGCAGTGTATTCAGAAGGTCAAAGTTCCTTTTTTCCTGAAGAATTTCAATTCCTAGGCCCCTTGAGGTATGTGCAGTTGAGTAAGTATCACCTTAAAAAACTTTGTTTTCTATTGAAATTTTACGAGCTTTCCCACAGTTACCCTCCAACACTGTCCCTCCAGCCCCTCTAAATTGTACCTGCTAAGTTTTGCTTACTGTAGACTTGTCAAACTTCAGGAGAGTGCATAAAACAAAACTTGAAAATAAATGCCAAGACATCTGGGAGAAATTAAGTAATTCCATTTCAAGTTATTCACATGCTTAAATAAAAGATCTGACATGCATGTTTGTCCTGATCTTGGCTAATGTCAGTTGCATAATGGTTCACAGTTTCAGGACTGGACTTTATTTCAATTCCTTGCTGTTAGCACCCCACCTACTGCTGGGTCTCCGAGTTTATTCTTCTAAAAGCGGATACAAGAGGAAAAAGGCCCTCAGCTCAATTCCTGCATCTTTGCTTTTTCCTGACTTGGCAGCTAATGCAAGCACCCTGTGGGAGAATTAGGAGTAACACAGACTACTTTTCCTTTGTCTGGTGTAAAAAAAGGGATGTAAAGAACCCATTACAGCTAGCCTTGCAACATGTGATAATCCTTCGTTGTGATGGCTGTATACATGCGCAAGTGTGAAGAAGAGACAGGAACACAAAACCAGGTTAAGTTTCTTCCTTCTTGTCTTACTGAAAATCTTGAATTCTCCTCCATACAGTTGTCTCTTAGACAGGAAGGGTAGGGAGAAGTGTTAACAGCTGAGTGCGGTTACGGCCTGGTAGGCCACTTTTCATGATAGCTGTAGAACCAAGATAGCAAAACATTCCTATATACAGGGCAGGGAGGTTGGTCTATGAGTGTACAGGTAATCTTTTCCTATAGGTCTCTGCATACATCTGTCTTTGCCCTGCAAGCAAAATGTATCTGTCTTACTTGTTCTTATGTAAAGCCTCAGTGTCTGTCGAATTTACTGATAATTTGTCCTCCAGAAGCTCAATGGTACAACAGTGTACCAGAAGCCACATGGGGCAGGTGTAAAAGCTCCTGGGGCGATGCAGTTTTGCTGAAGTGTGAGAGAGGTTGGCCTTGCCTCCCTACGAGGCTACACATGGGAGCACTGGAAATGTCCCCATAATCTAACATTTAAACACGAACGCTGACAAACAGTTTTCTGAGAAGATCTGAGCAAATATTTGAGCCACAAAGACTGATAATGTAACTCCGCTGCGGTCTACTCAGTTGTGTTACTGTGTAGGTCACCATTAAAATAGGTCAGTAGTATAGGAGAGAGGTAAAGTGTGGGTGAGCCTTTTAGTGGTATGCAGTTATATGAAGTCTAGTCATCTGTTAAGGATACTGATTACTACCATGGCTTCATCAAAGCCATGTTTTTAATAAAATGATTTTTTGTGGTGGAGTGACTAAGTTAGTAGTTGGAAAGTATGCAATTTATTTGAGGGTGTGGGGGTATTATTTGTAAGATGTTGGCTAAAACGTTTTGTTGAAAGTCTGTAAGATCAAAAATACTGACATGAATAATGGAGAAGTCAAACCAACTGCTAACAGGCTCAGTCCAGAAAGAAGAAATAAATGGGAAACAACCTTCCTAGCAAAAACTCATGAGCAGAACCCCTGGAGGGAGCTGGTGGAATATTTCCATTTTACACCTACAATATACTATTTGTTTATAGATGGGACTGTGGTGTATGCTTCCATCTGAAAATTTCAGACCTGGCTGCTCTATATGCAGTCAAAAGTTTGAGGGAAGGAAGGGAGACACATGAGCAGCAGTCCTGCACATTCAAGCAATCTAACTTTTGAACAATGTTTAGTGATGGCAAAGACACAGCAGACAAAAAAATCCTTGCAGTGCCTGTATATACGATAAGTGGAAGATAGAAAACTTTTGTATGGTGGTTGCTATAAGGGAGTGAGAAGCATCTGAAGTCAATCAAATGCCTGGTGATAAATCAAGAGAGTTAATGGCTCATCTAAGTGGCTTTAAGACTACTGAGTAAACCTGGACTGAAATGATCCCTGGTATAATTAGAGAGGCTGAACTGAATTGAGCAAAAGGTGAATCAGGCCCTGAGCCTGGAGATCAGCACACTATTCAGATTTCTGGGAGATCGCGGAAAATAACTGAGATAATTACTGGGGTGATATGTGGATCTGTAACAGCAAATCTTAAGAGTTTCAGCTGGTTAAGCCCATATCAAGGTTTAACCCCAGACAGCAACTAAGCACCATGCAGCTGCTCTATCACTCTCCTCCTCAGCTGGACAGGGGAGAGAAGATGCAACAAAAGGCTTGTGGGTTGAGATAAGGACAGGGAGAGATCACTCAGCTAATTACTGTCATGGGCAAAACAGACTTGACTTGGGGAAAATTAATCTATTGCCAATCAAATCAGAATAGGGTAATGAGAAATAAAACCAAATCTTAAAACAACTTCCCCCGCACCCCTACCTTCTTCCCAGGCACAGCTTCACTCCTGGATTCTCTACCTAACCCCCCCCCTCCCCCAGCAGTGCAGGAGGACAGGGAATGAGGGTTGTGGTAAGTTCATCACACGTTGTCTCCGCTGCTCCTTCCTCCTCAGGGGCAGGACTCCTCACTCTTCCCCTGATATAGTGTGGGTCCCTTCCCCGGGCTGCAGTCCTTCAGGCACAGACTGCTCCAGCGTGGGTTCCTCACGGGGTCACAAGTCCTGCCAGAAAACCTGCTCCAGCATGGGCTTCCCACAGGGTCACAGCCTCCTTCGGGCACCCACCTGCTCTGGCGTGGGGTCCTCCCCAGGCTGCAGGTGGAGATCTGCTCCCTCGTGGACCTCCCTGGGCTGCAGGGGGACAGCCTGCCTCACCATGGTCCTCATCACCACCAGCTGCAGGGGAATCTCTGCTCCTGCGCCTGGAACATCTCCTCCCCCTCCTTCTTCACTGACCTTGGTGTCTGCAGGGTTGTTTCTCTTGCATGTTCTTCTCTCACTCCCCTCTCTGGCTGAAGTTTCTGTGCTGCAGCAACTTGTTTTCTGTTCCTAAATCTGTTCTCCCAGAGGCGATACCACTGTTGGTGATGAGCTCGGCCTTGGCCGGCAGCAGGTCTGTCTTAGAGCCGTCTGGCATTGGCTCCATGGGACATAGGGGAAGCTTCCAGCAGCTTCTCACAGAAGCCACCCCTGTAACCCCTCAGCTACCAAAAACTTGCCACACAAGCCCAATACAAAGCTGAATAAAGACTGTGCCTGGGGATGGGAGGGGAATGTAACACAATTATATAATCCCAGGACTGTGTCAAAATTCTTGAGTGCTAGGGGCATTTATTAACTTTTGATTGACTTTGCAAATGTGATCTTTCACCCTGGGGTGTGGGGTTTCCTGGTACAAGTCTAGAAAGCTTTGAGCTGATACACAGAAAATGTAATCTTTGAGTACTGGGTGATGTCAACTTTTCTGTGTTGAGTGTTCTGTTTTAGAGGTTTTTTTAAAGTCAGATCTTCAACATTTCTAATGATA
This sequence comes from Aviceda cuculoides, assembly GCA_035590195.1. Taxonomy (NCBI): domain Eukaryota; kingdom Metazoa; phylum Chordata; class Aves; order Accipitriformes; family Accipitridae; genus Aviceda; species Aviceda cuculoides. The sequence continues at coordinate 2,392,707 of JAVJGG010000054.1, read as the reverse complement.
CAAATTTTAACATAAGGAAATGCATTTAGTATAATATCTTTTTAAGCATTGCCTTGTAAACCAGCTGTCACAGTACAGTAAGTAAAATTTTTAATCTTGATTTCTACATCATAAAAAGGAATTAGAGTGAGATCAAAAAGGGACTTCATTGCTGTGATACTGCTGTTGAACAGGGCAGCCCCTGAGTGTCAATCAAAAGTTTGAGATGTGTGAGCACGCAAAATGGAACTCACAACTCCTGTGGTGCTAAGGGATCCATATTGGTTAGTCAATAGAAAATATTGGAGAGATTTTTACCTCCTGAAAGAAAGCTTAAATCAATTTATTTGATAATCATATTCTCTCTTTCAGGCTTTTTCCCTGTCCTAATTGATTTCTTTGCACTGTGATGCAGTACTCCTTCAAGAGGAGAAGGGAGTGCTCACCGTCCCATAAAATCTTACAGCCAGTTGAAGACTCTAATGGATAATGACAAATGCGCATTTGAACCTCCTGCTACTGAGGAGGATTTTAGAATCTGTGTGTCTGATATCCTGACCAAGTGCTCTTCCTTTGTCCTGCCGAGATTTTGAGTGAAGGGTTGGAGGCTGCAGCTGGTATATGGTGCCAAGTAATCAGTTTTGTACATTAGGTGTATTCAAAGCATGCATATGACTGGACTTTCCTACTCTGAAGATGTTGCCCAGGCTTAGGTGTAAAACAGGTGTTGAGCTGCTTAGTTCTGCAAAAATAGTGGTAGATCTGACATACACCAAAGCGAAGCTGTAGGTGAACTTTCCTGGTGATAGTTTAGGTGACTAATGGCTTAGAGAGTTGTAGGAACACACTGTGCACTCTAGGGTCACTGTTATAAAAGATTATTTAGAGTTATGGCTCTGCATATATACTCACTGGAGTAATTCCCTCTGCTTCTATCTAGTGTGATGTGAAGTTTAGTTATGTTTCTTACAGGAATAGATCACTTATTTTTACCATGGAAAATATCATTAAAATATTTGAGGAATTGCAATAAAAATGGTATGGTTTAAAAACTGTTTTGTCTGTAATTCTCTAAATATCATTACATGAACAAGCCATCATAATACTGGAAGGTAAACATTCTCAGTTTTCACATCACACTGTAATCTTACCCTGCAACCTGGAGAAAGAATAATGAATGCTAATTATTTAATTAAGCACCATGTTAAATCATTATATTGAATTAATAGACTTCAGAATAGGAATTCTTTCTTTTTCTGTAAATGTTTGTGTTTACTCCTGACAAATCCTTTTTCTACTCTCAAAGTAGACATACAATGTCATGGGATTGAGCAAATTCTTAATCACATCTTGATAAATAATTAGCCAATGAAGTCTTATAAAAACCTCTGTAGATGGCCTTCTGAGATTCAACATAACTTTTCACGTCCTGATAATTTGAAGTTATCACATGCTCAGCTACAGTGAATGTTCAGTTGTGTATATGTAGCCTGTGGCAATTGCACGCAACTTGATTTAGTTTAACCCTGTTTCATTGCTGGCTAAGGAAGGTTAAATTAGTTTGCATTTTTCCTAGGCTAAGTGTATATGCACAATTATTGAAAGTCAGCTGATGCACAGTAACTTGAGAGTCTGGGCTAATCAACTTGCCCAAATGTGGCTGACACTCCACGTAACCCTATGTGAATTTGGGGAGAGAACAGTACTTGCTTGAAACAAAACTGTTGAAGGTCTTCTACCTGCACCTAATTACTGATACAGGTGTAAATTTGAACAAGTGTTTTGGGAAGGACAGTAAAAATGGGTGAAATATCTCATTGTAAAGTACACTAATTTTGAAATCCTGTTAGAAGATACCATAAAGCTTATGATAGGTATAAGCAGATAACTGTTTAAAACAAGAACAGAAAAACCTCATCAGTTTTCTGATGAAGCTTATGCGCTTACGCTATTTTGTAATGAAAAACAAACAAAAATTAGAAGATAGACATTCTTTAGTTTTAAAGGTGACCCTATAGAAATAGCACCAGTTACCAAAGACATTAAATTTGCTGTACAGAACTTAGAGGTTTTATTAATAAAATGACATTCACCCTGGTAGAATTCAGTTTAGTTTCATGTGCATGATTATGATGAATAAACATTCTGTAAATCAAGTTACGTACAGGTTCATTGATGGGGTTATGTGTCAAATAACGATTTAAAATTATACTTCTGTGAATGGAATGCTTTCAGTGGGTTTACATAGGTATAATTACTTGAAATTGATAGATATCAACATACCCGCTTCCTGAAATAAGTTAGAATTTCAGTTGAACTTTAAACAGCGTAGTCCCTAAACTTAGGGTATTCAAATATGTAAAGTATTTATTCACTGAACTCAGTGATTATACTAGTAAATAGTCTTGATGCACACAAGACTACTTAAGTATTTTTGTTTTTCTTTAAATAATATATAATAATTTTGTAGATCAGATTTATCACATTAAGACCAACAGTAGCTTTAATGATTCTATCATAGTTATTTAGTATTGTTCTGTGGTTAATTTGGGTTTTGTCATAATTATAGTTAATAATTTTGTGAATCTTTGTAAGTTAAAGATGTTTGTATTTTGGGGAGTTGGGCTGGGTGGGTTGTGGCCTGGAGTGCTGATTGCTAAGATGTAGTGGTAGGCTCCCACTTGTTGTGATTTCTTTGCAATAACTTTTTGAACTGTGGACATAGTTTAATGAATTCAACACTCATGTAGCTTACTAACATACCCATCAGGGGTATGTTAATGTAGATGTTATTTAGCTTCAGATAACTTGGAAGATTTTTTTATAATCACCTGTGTAAAAGGCTTATATATATGATTGGGTAATAACTCAGATACTTGTCCACTGAAAAGCACAGAGTCATGTTTGAAAATTTGCCTTAAAATCTTTCAGAAATAAGAAATACCTACTTGACAGCTAGTGTCTTAGAAGATCTATAAGAGGATGTTTGCTCTGAGTAAACAGTAGGAATAATTAGCAGTGGGGGGAGCTCAAGTTCCTTGTAATATGAACCTGGAAAACACAAATGTAAATGAATATTGGGATTATGTGATATAGCAGTTTATTACTATACAGAATACTACTGTCAGTATAAATTTGTGTCTCAGACATAAATATTATCACGTGTGCCAAAGCATGCAGACAATAATGTCGAACATGTGGCCTGGAAAGGCCACTTGTGGTTCTGCAAGCTCTAATTTATGGTCTCCCATGGCAACTGTTAAAAGAGAAAAAAGGATTATGAATTGAGATGTGTCCCTGGATCATGTCCTGTGAGTTTAACGTGAAGTTATTTTTTTGTGGGGGTAAACAGCCTGTTGCCACAGGAACAGATCTTTTCCGTGTTGCTGCCACTTAGCTGCTCTCCTCTCAGTTGTATGTTTTATCATGGTGGTAAGTTAGCTATTACACTACTGGAAAACCAGAAAGAGACTCCGTAGTTTGGTGGCCTGGATGAATAGCTAGCAAAGGACAGTGTCTTTACTGGTATAGGTGCCTTGGCATCTGATGTAAAAAGGAAAGACTAAGAACTAGCTACTCCTTATTGCTACTTTAGTGTATATATCGGGCTTGATGCAATTTTAAGGTGGTTGAGGCTTGATCCATTTCAGCTGCTTCTGGTTTCTGTTCAAATGGTGTGTGTGAATGAAGCTACAGGGGTATCATGCTTCATTTTTAATGCTTCTGTATTGCCAGAATATTCCCATAAAGATGTGTAGCCTCTGGGTTTCCTTTGTGCTAAAGTAATTTCCAGTTTGGGAAAAAAGCAAATTGATTCTATTCTTTCTACAATAGCAAAACTGCAGAGAACTGAGAATCTTCTCCAAAATGAGCCTGTGACTGGTGAAATAATATTAATGTTCCACACTAGAAAGATTGAGCTACCTCTCTAGAGGGTGGGTGTTATCACCTACATCTCAGGGAAGACTGGAAAGACCAGCTTTGGTTTTCCCTTAAAGGTACTGCCCCACAAATATATATTTATAGCAGTGCTGTGGTTTACATCTTACTTTGTACATACTCATTTTCATTCATCAGTGAATTGTGGTAGGCAAAGAGTTATAACTGTATTTTTCTCATAACAAGGTGACCTGAAATACATAGCACGCTTATTTTAGGATATGTTTAAAGGTTTAGTTTTTAACTAAGTAAGATATAGTGATGATAATCTAATTTCATTGGGGTGTTTTGTGTTTTTCCAACATAGGTAAAACTCTTTATGACACTTCATATATAACTTACCTGCATCCCTTTGCTAGAAAAAAGGAATACTTAATTACAAATTGTTGCAGTTTAACAAGTAACAAAAATAAAGTGCTCAGCATACAATTGTGTAAATTCTATTTAAAAGTTAAGCATGACTGAGTATTTAGTCTTCAGTTTAATTTATTTATTTGATTTATCTGTGTGGTCAATTGCGGTTGTTCATGTATCTGTAGGGTATGAGCCACAGTTCACCTTTGCCTTAGCAGCAGCCAGGACAGTAGTGCTGTCTGAATTCTGTAGTAGAAAGCTTCAGTATTAAAGAAAGTGTAGTATTAAAGAAAGAAAGTATTAAAGCCTCAGAGAAATTGAGGGCTATAATTAGGCCTCTCTTCCACAGTAGTGAGTTTTAGATCCTTAAGAAAAGAAGATGGTTGTCATTTGGAGTGAAGTGCCTAGAGAATAAATTACATAGAAGATAAGCAGAACACCTGTGGGTTGGATACAGGCAGGGATGGAAGAATTCAGTGTGGATTTTTGTGGCATGATCCTGTGAGGACTAATCTAACCTTCATGAAAGCAGTTCTTGGGCCTTCTCCATATGCCCATAACATAGTCAACTTGGCAGTTCAGTCAGTAACTTGGAACTGTCTCCCTGGCCTGAGACGTGCTTCTCTTTTATTTTAGCATATCCGTTGAGAATTTAGAGATATATTTATAGGATGCACGTGGATTTTTATTTAATCAATAAAATGGTATCTGCAACTTATAGAAATAAAGTTCACCAATAGGAAAATGCAATTTTTGCTGTTTCGGTCATTAATTGATGACCAGCTTTCTCACATTGGAAGGTGTGACTTATAATGAAAAAATATTTGTCATATATTAATGGAATACAGAAGACGTAGCAATGCATTTATCCTCTCTGAGATTTTACCAGTTACTTCTTTGCAGAAATAATTTTATGAGCACTTTTTTTCTTTTACTATGTAGCTTTTTTTGCCATGTTTTTTGTTTGTCAGCCTCATTATCCCCTTGCTTTTCTGAGTGAGAGCTTGTATATGTGACATAGTTAGAATATACTTTCTGGAAAGGCCATGTGAATAGTTCAGTAACTAAAGTTGGAAACAGGCTTTACTAAACCAAAACAGGCCCTCTTAGACTTACATTTCTGCATTTCTTTGATACTAGTTTAAATATCCTACTTTTCTAAAAAGTGTAATCCTTTTTCATGAGTAAAGGCTTGCTTATCTCTCCACCTTTCAAGCCTCCCCCCAATTTTGAAATTGGCTGTAACACCAAACGCTCATAAATGAATGAAGAAGCCACATAATAAAAGACCGCTCTGGGGATGGGGGGAAATAAAGGTCTTTCTTGTCCTGTTTTGCTTTGGAGCATTAACAGAAGAAGTTGTTTGGGTGGAGTATGAATGAGGCTGTCTTTCTCTCGTTTGTGTGTTATAGCAGATCAGCAAATGAGAGCTTCACAAGTGTGTGATGTGAACAAGATGGAAAAGCTTTAGTTCCTTTCTCACCTTGCAAAATATGAACAGACTTTTTTTGGCATGGGTGAGTTGGGTAGGTTTGCAGGAGAAAACTTGATTTCTGAGTGTTTTCTAAGGGGCCATGTTTGTTAATTTGCAACAATTTCATCATTTGTTTTACTGTATTGCAGTGTTGGATTAAAAGTATTTATAAATGATTTAGGAATACTGACTTTCAAAATATGTTACTAAAATAGATCCTGAGAAATGTTTTGGCTGATTGGAAGATGTTAAGAGCTTACAAACTTCAGTATAATAGAACAGATAACTGCACAGATCTTGCCCCCCCCATGCTTCTCAGTTCCTTGGCTTTTGGGGAAATACAGATTATCATATATGAATATGTTGTCTTGTTTGCTTATTTGTATTTAGTTTCAACAATAATGTGAACTAGTGTGAACTTTCTCTCCTTATGGTATGTTGTACAATTTCTGATTACACTCTACTCCAAAGCAAAATAAAAACAATGTATGGCATCTTTGATCAAATTTCTGTAACAGTTATGTCAGTAAAAATACTTAGATTGACATTCGAAAACAACATAGTGGTATTTGTGTACTTGACCCGCAATTAAAATGTAACTGAAGTGTTTTGTTTTAGAAATACTGTAATGGTATAAAGCTGAAACACCTTAGTTCTGTTATTTTAAAATAAAGTCTATTTAAATGGAAGCATTTTCTAAGCTATGTCCACTTTGACAAATGATAGTTTTCAGTGAAACATTCTAATTTAAAAAATTCTCATTCAGTTTAATGGACAGCTGTCTGGGAGAGAGAATCTGCATAAATCCTTTCTCTCTAGCCATTAATGGTGAGGGAAGCGAGATTTTCACCAGTGTCTCTCCTCTGTACTTTATTTATAGGGGTCTTACATGCTGTAATGTAATCTGAATAATGTTCTTAAATTTCTGGCTATCAAATGATTTCGCTTTTTGTACATATATAAGATGCTAGCTGTAAGATCTCTTCCAGATCTTGCATGTGCTTCTTGCTTTTCCTGTTATTTTCTAGATCCTATCACAGTCCACTTCAGAGAACCTTAGACAGCTTTGGTCTCACGGATTATTTTATATTTAGCTAAATAGACAGGTTTACTAAGAGGTTGCAGGAGATGGCTAGCATTTTTGGAAGAGGTTCAGTTGTCTTGGCACTAATGCGTATTTTTTTGATATTCCTTTAGCAAACAAAAATTCTCTGTTTACCAGATGTGAATTTAGAAACTTGAAGACACAGCGGGTTAAGGTGTCTATAGTTCACTTTACCATCTCTCATCCATAACCTTACCTACTGTGCTTTTTTTGGCAGGTTCATATGACAGGACAGTGGTCACATGGTTGTATAGCTTCCTGCCTTCAAGACTGCTACATCTACATTTCCTTAAGCTTAAAAACATACTGTATGTGTAGTGATTATATCAAGGCCAGCTAGGGAAATTATGGTAGTCAATGAAGTATATCTTCATAGCTGAATTTTCTAATTTCTTATACTGTAAAATTGGCGGTTTAGTTATACAAGTTTGACAGTATAGTACTTGGCCAGCATAAAGATGGTTAATGTAAGATTTTGTGGATAATGTGAAATTAAGTTAGTATCTCTTTTCAGAGTATGGGGGCTTATTAAGAGTGACTGTCATTAGTCATTGCACACTGTATCCTAAACTATTGAATAGTTACTTTGTTTAGTCAGTTTGTTTACCTGAACAGTAGTACTTTCTCCACAATAAGTAGAGCTGGAGTTTTGAAAGTGACTAAAATTAAACTAGTTTATTAAACTAGGTTATTCAGAACTGTTGAGTTATAGTGAGAAGTAGTTGATACACAGGGCCGTGATCTTCTGACTTTCTAGAACTGGAGAAGTAAGGAAAAATACTTTTATTCAAAATTGATGAATGAAACCTCTCTATCAAGTTTTATTTACTTTTTGTGGTAAGAACCCTCCTTAACACTGCAGTTCAATTTACATCTGTGAAAAGGACAGTCTCTAAAAAGTAGATTAAAAATCTGTGATAGTGCTGTTGCATGCAGTCATTACATATTAACTGAATAGTCCGTACTGGATTATATATTTCTGCCTTCCCTTGTATTGTGTTTGAGGTGGAAAATGTAGGGTTTTGTGTTTGTTTTAAATCGAGTTACCAAGTAGATTGTCATATGCAAGAGTTAAACAGAGAAAAACTAATGGAATCTGAAATCCTCTAATAATTTTTTCAGTTTTACAGTGTTTTTTTCTCTTAAACCTCATTTTGATATTGGTTGTCCAGCCACACCTCTAACTACAGCTTTAATTTGTCTAAACTAAAGTAGTTGTTAATTTAGGTACTCTTACAAGCTAGAAATTTTTATGATGGACTTGATAGCATTAATCCTGCTTGTGTTATCTGTCTGAGTATGTGTCTATATATAATACAAAGAGAACTGACAAATGTGTAATTTGAAAAACAGTTTGAGTACCAGGCAGGAAAAAAACCCTACTGGCAGGCAGTCAAGCTGTGACTCTTAACAAAAAATATCCTTTCTGATTCCTAAAAAATAGCCTTTCAGAATATTTGTTGATTTCAATATGATGTCAGTTGCCTGTCAGTCTGCTTTCTGAAACTGTGGAGGGCATGTCTCAGTATGTTGGAAATTACTTTTTTTTTTTTTTTTTCTCATAAGGATTTGTCTATCCAACGTATTAAACCACTGAGATAGATAGTACGAGACCAGACCTTAATATTAACGGTAATCACGTTACTCTTCTCTGTACTTCAGGTTACCTCTGTAGTATAATTTTTTAGCTTTTCAAGTTCCTAGCTTGAAGAGCAAGTGGGTAAAACACAGTAAGATGATATAGAAGGTGGTATTATAAAAGGAAACAACCCAAAGCTTTGCAGCTTTTTAAGTTTCCAGCACTTTATCAGCGGAGAGCATTTCTGCACCCTTTGTCTAGTCAGGTATCACACACAGCTTACACAGCTTGTGCCTTATGACTCTTGAAATTGCATGACTGATATTAAATTCTTAAGAAATGCCTTTTTCCACCTACTGCTTGAGAGATCTTGGTCATATTGTGGCAGAAATCCTGACAATTAGATAGCAATTTTTTTTAAGTTAACCACTAGAACCGCAATATACTGGTTTTGGGAAATGACATGCAAACTAATTTTTTTAAAGAATGTGTTCCTACAGTCTGTTGGTTAAGCTCCGCCTTAACTGTATATTTTGCATTTAACTTTGGATTTGCCATTTGCTTCATAGGTCTCACTGAATTCCTGTGTAAGGTTATACCTTAGACAAATTATACCTTTATCTCCAAAATGGTTGGTGGTACTTGGTCGAGGCAGTCTCAGGGAATCTGTCAGTTTCTACAGCCAAACACTGACTTACAATGCTTGCTCATAATTTCTCAAAAGCACCAGGTGCTGAAACATGCAGGCTGAAACTCATAAAAGTGAGCAAAATCTTTCTTAGCTGACCTAGGCAATGAAATTGCTTTTCAGAGGGATTAAAACCACAAACAAGCGTGATAAGTTTAGTTGGGAAAAAAAAGAAAAGCTTTTGGATAAGAAGGGTGTTTTCCTTCGTGTTGGGCATTACCTAATGTGGGATCTATTCTTAATAGAACTCCTTTGCTAGTGGAGCTGTATCTGATTGTGAATGGTACGAAAATTGACATGACCTATGATTCTTACTGTTCAGGAAGGAAAAAACAGTAGAGAAAAATACTGCACCTGAAAATGCCATAGTGTTAAAAATTTGAAGTATGTTCAGTAACAGCAAAACACTGGAAGCGGTTCTTAAAGCAGTGTTCTCCCAAGTCAGTTTTTTTGCTTCTCCAATTTCTCCTATCCTTGTTTTTTAAATACTTTTCAAGTTCACTCCTGCAAAGATCTCCATGTGACCAAGGAATTGCAGAAACCATTCTCTTGCACAGGTATTGCAAAACTTCCAGTGACCTAAGCGAGTTTCTACAGGTCAGTTAATACCTCAGCAGCTTTCAACCCATACAGAAGGCTGAACTATGCTTCCCCCCTTCATATGAGAGTGATGAAATACCAGTGGTACACTGGTGGTCACCTTTTTTTAAATGACCTCTCTTGTCCCTGTGGTGTGTCATCTTAACATTACAACAGAAATACCATGAATGCTTGCATTAGCACGAAGTATAGTAACTGCATCAAACTGAGGCCAACTATTTTCTTTAGCTTCCTCTCCACTCTATTCAGTGCACAGCCTGACCTCCAACTCCAGAATTTTTTCATATTTTTAATATTGCAACTTCCAGATTGCACACGTTGAATTCAGAATCATACCTTTGTAATCAGAAGTTATGGACTTTAAAGTGTTTGTTCTCAGTAAATTTGATCATACATTTAATTTTGTGATGTTAATTTCCAAAAAGATGGAAAGGAGTGAGAAGTATAAGGATGATGTTGTACAAGCCTTATTCCTTGTTTGCAGAATTCAACCATAAGACTTTTTTGCTGAAGGCTGGAGATAACTGCCTGCAGTTCATGGGACAAGTGCCTCTCCCTATCCGCCACATCTTATAATGACCATGCATCTTTGCCTACCACCTTCTAAAATTCAGACAACTTTTTGCTCCTTGACAGGCCAGTGAACAAGTCTGCAGGACCCATAAAGATTTCTGAGAAATATTGCTACTCAAGCCCAGGCTTTACTTGCCTCTTCATGAAAGTGCTACTTATTTTCCAGTATTTACTAGTGCTTTTATTTGTGAATCATAAATCATCTTGGGTCATTAAGCTTTTTGAAGAGGATTACCTGATAGTGTTGGAGGCATTGCCAAAATGCTCCTGAAGTTTCATCCAGAAGCTGTAACTGCTTTGAAGGTGTGTATGCATAATTTGGAGTTGTAGGTCAGGCTGTCCACTGACCAGAAGTCAAGTTAGAGAAGACCTTGCTCTTAATATCTGAAATAGGATCCTGTGCAAAATGAGCCATTTTTAGTGGACAGTGAGGGTTAAATTTGAAGTATGCTATATATTCATGAATGCTGTCTAAACAATGTTACATAGTGGGTTATATCTACGTATATTAAGGTGTTTGAGACCTTAGCTGTGAGTTGTTTTCAGTCAAGTCTACTCAGTACACCAAAACTGCCTTCCAAAGAACTGCAACGTTTGTGGGCAAGTGAAACACCAGGTGGAGTTAGAGTCAGTTTGGTTCTCTGGAGACCACCATGGGTAATTCTTGTACAGTATGAAGACAGAAATTGCGATAATTTTGCTGACTTCCCAGCGCGCAGTAGTAGTAACTTGGTTAAGTCTTAGGTGTTTTTCTCTACAGTAGTACCAGTGAAAATGGCTGGAGCTTGCCTGTGGTGTTATGCCGCTGTGCTACAGAACAGTGTAAGGTAAAGTTTCGTGTATTCTGCAAAACAGTATGATAGAAATTTTTCAGTGACCTTAGTCTGTTTGAATAGTGGATGTTACAGTGATTGTATGTCGTTATTTTGATGTGGATATAGTATATGGTGTTATTTTAAATCTAGCTTATTTTACATTGTTCTTGCATATGATTTTTGACATGCTGATGCTTACCATTATATAATTACCCTGTCAGAGGTACAGGTAATGCTAGGATTGTATTAGAATAGCTGAAGGCTTTCGTCTTGTGTGGGACCAAGCAGGGTGTTGGACAGTGGACTGAACACTGGGATGTGAGTGTTTGAAGTGACTAATTTCCCCATATAGACCAACTCTTAATAAGATGGTAGCAACAGGTGAAACAAAAAATGACCTGGTTTAGATCACGAGATAGTCTCTGTAGTACTTGGAGATGAGAGGCCTTTCATTAGAGAGTCATTTTCATCACTGATGATCAAGTTCCCATGACCTTTCTCTGTTTTGTTTTTTGGTTGTTTTGTGGTTTTTTTTTTCTTCTTTATTGCTTCTTGCCCATACATATGTGGGGTCAGGTACACATCTCAGGTTTAAATTATAACCATATAATATTTAAGAATTTGGAAATATTGTAGAGAGCACAGAAGAATTCAGCACATCTTGTAGGTAGTTAAGGTTTGGCGGTCGGAAGATGTCGCGCTGTACAGAAAGATAGGGCCCCTCTCCTGACAGCTAACAGCACTAACTCTCCAGGTAGC
>JAVJGG010000054.1:2351581-2364816 GCA_035590195.1 Aviceda cuculoides | reverse complement strand
TTCTATTAAACTGTTCTTATCTCAACCCACGAGTTTTACTTCTTTTCCTGATTTCCTCCCCCATCCCACTTGGGGGGAAGTGAGTGAATGGCTGCGTGGTGATCTTTTTCTCGATGATGAAAGTGATTAACACCAAGGATCTGCAGTGCTTTCTCCTGTCAATTCATTCAACTCGTTAGTGACAGCAGCCTCTTCTCCTGAATCCTTTCTTGTAGGGAGCATAGATTAATTAGTAGTGCCAAACAAACATTACACGACATGTCATGCATAGTCAGAAAGTCTCTTTGCTATTTGAATGTTTGAAAAGGAAACAAATAGGGCAATGAAGGCTTCCCAGCTCATCTCAGGTTCAAAGAGAAATATCAGTGGTTACATGAATCCTAAAGCAATGATGCTATATTTTGTTTAGCTGGCTGTTTGCTATTGCATATTTTAGGGCTCAATCTCTTTCCTTCTTCTGAGATCTTGTGCGTGCACAGAGCACAGACGATGGTTTCTAATGACCTCCTGTAGTTTTGCGCTTTGCAATAGCAATTTTAGGGCTGAGCAAATCATGGGCATGAAACAATCCTTGGGGGAAATGTGAGTGGGAAGCCAAATGATACTAAGGGCAGTATATGGAGAGGCACGTCTCACATTTGGAATGAAGGCAGTCTTTAGAGAAAGGGGGTCATGATAAGCGGGAGGGATGCAGACTAGAAAGGAATGCAATGAACTGGGGCTGTGGGGGACATATTAGGAGAAAAGTGATGTTTCCCTATTCTGATCTAGTAGAAAATGATACCAGAATACTAGATTACTAGGTAACTCTGTATTGCGGACAAGAAATGCAAAAATACCTGATCCAAAGCCAAGAAACCCTCTTGCTTTAGAATTTTCTAGAAAGCCTTTAAATTTTCAGTTTTGCATAAAAGCTTTTCTGTCTCCACCTCATCCATTACCCTCATCTCTTTCAGGTGTGGACAAGTGGAAAATATGGAATATCTATCAGAAAGCACCAATCATAGTAAAAAATTACAACTGTTTGATGGAGTGAAATAAGATAGTAAATACTGAATTAATAAATCAAAAAGCATGGTCATTGTAGCTGGGAGTGAGACACACTAAAGGAGCTGTCTGAATTGTGATGCTCTCTTTGCATACTGTTTTGGCTATGTTTGCCTGAGAATGTAGGTGCTTTAGTGCAAAGGTAAATGAAAACAGAGATTCTTAAATTCTTCTAACAGGCAAGGGGAGATTATAATGTAACTTACACTGATAGCAGATTTGATAGGGTTTTTCTCAGCAGTAAGTCTTGCATAATTTATTGTTAATAATTTCACATATTTACTTGGAGATAGGAGACACTAAAATAATGAAAGTCGTTTCCCTGTGGCTGATTTTTCTATTTCAGGAAGAAACTGCACTTTTTAGTGATATGGGAAAAAAAAAAAAAAAAAGGAAAAATTTTGCATACTCTTACATTATTAGATGTATTTGCTTACTGAAAAATCTGTACATCAATACTAATTAGAGTCATCTTTACTCACAGGCTAAATGACAAGACACTAAATTTCATTTTCATCATGATGGTGTTCCTGTTATCATAAAGGAAAGGTCTCTTAATGAAATGTGATCACCCCAGAGTGCTGGTCTAAAGTGTCTCTGAGCAATGGCCAGATCTTCACTGTGTGATGCTCCCCAGAGTAAGCAAGCAGTGAGGAATTCACTCTGCAGCTGGGGATGCTGTCAGCCCTGCTGTCACCCTGCTCCCTTTTGTGGGCCTGCCTCTGCTGCTGCAGTTACATTTCTGGTAGCAACTGAGACATGGTCTCACTATATATGGGTCTATACTATACATATTACATGGTCTTACTATACATGTGGTTCATTAGAAGGCCTTTTGCAAGGACATTAACTAGCAAAAAGTAGAATTTTGCTGTGTTGGTTTTACAGCCCTTATGCCTGGTCTGAATTTTAATTTATGTTAGATATAGCTTCCTTGGGATCATTTTAAGCTAGTGTAAATACAGGATTAGCTGAGGAGCAGGGGTCTTTTCGCCTCACCAAGGAATACACTTAGGAGTGATATCTCTGATATGAAAATGCAAGTGGTTTTTTGTTAAATGTAGCAAAGTATACTTGCCTAGTTAAAAAACCCTTATGAAAAGTCCTATTTTGAAAGTACACACAAAATTCATGCATTTAAAGTATTTGAAGTTTACAGGTTTAAGTATCCATTTCAAAAAATATTTATCAGTCAGCTCTCTTAAAGACATCTGAAGGGTTTTATTGATATTTAGGGAAAGAAATCCTCAGTACTAGAACTATCATGGACACTGTCTGCTTGATGATGACTGTTCGGGAAGGCTGTTAGAGGTATTGAAAAGAAGTTTATCTTGGAAACCATTTTGTACTAGTAACTATAGCAGAATAATTTTGAGTATGCAAAGGCATCTATGATTAACAATTTGTGTTGTTTTTAATATGTATCCTACCCTGTCTTTTTGGTGCTGGTGCAATCTTACTAGCAGTGACATGAAAGAAGCTAAAGATCTCAAGACAAATACTTACTTTAGACATTGTCGTACTCTGAAAAAATAGTGGAAGTGGTTATACTATGAGGAGAAAGTAAGTTATTCATGAAAAGGTTCTTTTTTTTGTTTTCTCATTGCAAAGTTGACTTGAAAGAATAATAAAATACAAGAGCTTACCTGTGTATTATCTTGAGTACAACTATCTAGGTGTATTGTCAAAACCTGAGAAGTACTAGCCAGGGGATGTCTTGGCTGGAATAATTTGCAAATCCATGCTTGACTGAACCCAGGAGCCCAAGGAATTAAAATAGTGAACCAAGTGCATTAACAATGACAGGCCATTAAAGAGCAACACATTACTACATGTCAGTTTTGGGCTATCAAAATACGACGCTGAAAGTTAAGACTGCATTGAGGCTTAGGCTCATGCTGTGAATGCATAAGTCATAAATAGGTCTTTCCTGGCGGTGGTTGTCTGGTATGTCACAGAAGTGAACAGCTGCCCCCAAGGAGCGAAGCAGGGAGCTTGCAGAGCTACACGAGGTCTTGCTTTTTCAGCTGTGCAGCACTACATCAGTAGCTCACCTTGTGTTGGTGAATAGTCTGTGGATGCCATAGCTCACTGGGTTGATGCTGTTTGTCCATTGGAAAGAAGAGGTGCGGAAACTTATAAATTGTTTATGGATTTATATATTATTTCACCTAATCTGTTACAAAATGTGGGCTTAGTTAGGACAATAGGAAGCGATGCTAATGGACAGTGTCTAAAACACATGGCTAAAATCATTACTTGTCATTACTTCTGTCAAGTGACCACAGTGGATTATTTATCCCTGCTCATTTCTAAAATTAATAAGTAAAAAAATTCTCTGTATTCTTCCTCTCTGAATGATGACCAAATTTGAGCTATTGTTTTGAAGACTTCCAAGACAGTGAAAGAGAAACTTTTAAATGGGTCTGAGTGACTCAATAGTATTACATGTGCAACTTACAGATGACCTTCAAAATGCAAGTGAGAACAACTGTATGATACTGCTTTTTTAGCTAATTATTCTTTTCTTCTTCCTCAATATAACCTTTCACAATTAGATCAGTCCCTGGTTAGATTATTGACAAAACACTTTTATATGCTTAAAGCTTAGAGCAGCTAATAGGTATAACAATGTTCATTTAATCATTTAACTAAATAATTATATCCCCAAGAAACAGTCTGATGGGATGACGTGTCAAAGAAGCCAGAAAGAACTTCCAAAATCTGCAGTGATTTAATTAAACAAACACATTTAATATTTGCATATAGAGATTATATTATTTATAATTAACTTCCCAAATAATTTATTTTGCAGTCTTTTAATTTCCTCCATATCATTCTGCCTCTTTGATAAATCCAGTCACATTTGACAGCCCCAATCTGGCATTTAAATATGACCAAAGGTGACAGAGCAATCATTCTTTAAACAACTTATCCTGAGTGGCATATTAAAAAAATCTTAAAATCAGTGCCAACAGTCACTTTTGCCTATGGCAGTCATAGATCAGGCCATTTCAAGGCCAAACACACTTTTTTTATTAGGTAGATAGAGCTTGCTGTATTCTGATTTATTTTATCCACAGTCTAAAAAGTACTAAACTCTCTGGGTGCCTTTTCGTCAGAAGTAGTAGCCAGGAAACACTATAGACAACAGGAAGTTTATTCATCTTTTTAATAGTAACAATCAGTGAAGAATTAAATTATTTTAAAATTACTTTAATTGTATAGCAAAGAACATATATACTCTTCTCTTTTATCATCAGTCCATCTCACTACCCAAATTATTCTTGGCCTCCAACTCAGATGCTGATCTTTTCTTTTGACTTTCCCAAGAAATACAAAGGATTTTTACTATATGAATCTTCTACTTTTGGCATCTCAGTTCTCTCATCCTCTCCTCAAGCGTGGAAAGTGATACATGCTTCCACCTCCTGAGTAGAATATCAGTAAAACCCCTGTAAAAGTTACTAGAAAGATTATGTTACAGTGAAAATTGAATTGGTCCTTATCAAATTGCCTTTATCCTGCTTCATCCAGGTGTGTCCATCGTAATTATTCCTACTGTTTGACTTCATGATGTGACCTAGCTCTCTGCTGTCAATCTACTTCCAATAAGCAAGGATGGGGGGAAAGAGAATTGTGTGTGAAAAAAAGAGAGGAGCATACAGCAAAGTGGAAGGTGCTCTGGGATCAGCTAGTTTCTCCCTTTCACCCTCAATACTCCCAAGTTTGCTACCTAAGTTACTTTAAGCCACTATTTTTTTTTTTTTATTAGACTAATGTTTCTTTTCACCTGAGTGGCCTTATGGCCATGTAAGTTCAATATTTAATGCTCATAAAATGTTGATGTTAAATGTTGAGAATTACCTTCTTCCAGAAGTAAACATATAATGTGGAGGAAAACTAGTTAAACATTGTCTTTATTATCTGGACTTAAGGCACCCGCTCTATACCAAAAGTCAAGTAATGATTTCGCCCAGACATACGTTTCTGTGACTACAACTAAATCAAAGTATAACCAAGTATATGTCTAGTATTGATGCCTGGATATTTAGCTTTTGCCAGTAACTGTTCTCTGAAGAACACTTACTGCTTTTCATCGTGATTGTTACTCTCCAGAAAAGGAGAATATAGGGCCCTGGTGAGCTGCTGTGAGTGGTACCTCCCCTATTACCTAGTTTTTCTATTTTTGTTTAGTTGTGGTTCTACGTGCAACAGTGCTCTTGTCATCTTGGTTACCTTATGCGTGGGATTGAACCACTGGGTGGCTAATATACATCATTATATTATAGATAATACTTACACAGTTCCATTTAATTGGAAACCTAATGCTTTTTTTCTGAACTGAAAATATTTTTAGCTTGATATTGTAGCATTTTTCTATTCTGCATCTCTGCATCTTGTTTGGGTGTGATGTGATGGTGTCTTAAATATGGGTCCACTGCATCTACTGACGTTAAAAAGAAGAAGAAAAAGTTATGCTTTCTGCACTGACTAATGAAAAAAAGATATTGGCAAAATGGCTGCAGAAGAGCCTTCTGTTAACAAACAAACAGATAAATAAATAAATAGCCTAACTGAAGCAGGAAAAATAGTTAGTCATGATTTAAAAGTTCTTTAGCTTCATCGATGTACCATAAGTCTTTTGGAAGTGATTGAGCAATCTCCTGAGACTTAAATCTAATCTGTGATGGCCTCTATTCAGATATTTAGTATGTGAAACACTCATCTTGGCAGAACCTTGATGGATTCTAACATTTTTATGTAGAATGTTGCTTCAAGGAGCAGTATTTTTTGACTATCAGTTGAAAGTGTGCTATATATGCAAACTGACTTTGTAAAGCAACATCTGCTGTTTGCTTCTTAGGGCCTTATTCCTGTAAAAGTCTCTGCAAAGTTATAAAAGGAGGTTAATTTAGCATAAAGCTCATCTTTTTTAACACAGCCTAAAGGCAGTGATCGAGGTTTTCTAAATGGGAAGAAATTCTTTCAGAAAAGTTATGGTAAATGTAACATCCTGATGTGGATGAACATGTTGGATGTGGCAAAATAGGGTTGGTCAGGTTAAGCTTGCATTGATACAAATCTTTGCATCAAATTACAATCCAAGCTTCCTTATGTTTTTTTTTTTTTTTTTAAATGGAGTCACCTTTTTCTCTGTGTGTTGAACTTGCTTCTATTTCTAAGCAAACACACTGGAGGTGGAAATGCTTAGTGGATAATTGTTTGGAGCTTTTGCGTTTGTTGAGTCTTCTTGTGAACTTGGGTGAGTTACTTGCTATTTCCATACTCAGTTGATGTGCACAGATACACTGAACAAATTCAGTCTTCAGTTACTGTAATTCCTGTTACTCTGTCAGACTACAAAAGAAACTCTGTTTATTTAAATATATGCAAAGAATGAAGAGTATGATCCAGACCCCAGTGAAGTCAATGGTATTTTTTTATTTAGGGAGGCAATCTTCAATTAACTTAGGCCATGCATGAAAAAACAGGTGTAAAAGTTAAATGGGAATTAGTACTTTCAGGTATTGATATCTTGCTCTCACTGCATCCAGTGGCAATAAACTCTTTAGCACAGCTCTCAGGTACTTGCATGATTAGCTATTTTACCCTTGTTTATCCCTGGTATTGCTATTCCATACCTTTTCCTTGTGACAATGAGATAATGAAAAATAATTCCTCATGTGGGGCATATGTGAATAACTGTAACATATAATCATACTAAACCAGTCCTGTCAACTTAAGTCAAAATTACAGTTACATTGTCATACATCAGCTATTATGCCTTTGTAGCAAATGGGAAACCAGCCCTATTATTGAATATACTCCACTTTTGTTGATGGTAGTAGTAAAATGCATTCAGAACCATGTGAACTTCTGGCTTCAAGCCTGCAGGCGTGTGATCAGTATACCGACCTGCTGCTTTCTAGAAGTGAAGAGTATGGTAAATCCCTGAAGTGTTTCACCTCCACCATTTCCTTTGACAGTCTTTCACAGAACTTCCACTGATTAATTGTTAGGCTGAGTATGCTTGAACTAAGTCATTAATTTTGTCTGAAAAGGCATAATTCCAGAGCACTTTCTCTACCAAGATGATATTGCCTGCATCATTAAATACTTTCTCAAGTGCCTGTCATCCATAACCCCTCTGCTCCCCAAGCACAGATCCCTTCTATTTACCTGCAGTTCATGGATAGAGACAATGAAGTAAGGTGAGGTTTTGTACTTCAAATGTCCTTTGATGAAACAGTTTGTTTTTCTGAATCTAAAATAGCAGTAAATGATGAACTTTGAGTATTTTGAAGCTTTTTGTTGTGTTAGAAGTGAAACTGCTCATACTTAACTTTTTGTATACAAATTTTTTGCATAATTTAAGCAGAGTTCCCCGTTTCCCCTGAAGGAACTCCCAGGCCTGTTAGTTGTGGCCTGACAATGACAAAGTGAATTGGAAGAATGGAGAGATAGTGAAGAGAAGGGTAGTTAAAATGTAATTCTTTTTGCTCTAAAAAGTCTTAGCATATTAGACACTTTTGGCAAATAGTTTATTTTCATTTTAATTTAAAGTATAACATAAATACAGGTTTTGTTCTATTGGCATACACAACTACCTCAATTTATCTGGTGTGATTTTATGCTAACATAATAAATAGCTGCTGCTTTTTTTATGAACATTTAAGTCAAACGAATATAAATTCTTAGCATCAATAAAAGAAATAAGAATCCTAAGCCTTATTCATTTAGGGAGTGTTCTCAGCACACTCGTTTGCCTGAAAGGACCCATATTATTTATTGGATAATGTAAACCAGTAAAGGATATAGTCTTGGCCTATTTAACACTTTATAAGTGCACTGTGTATGATTTTAGCCCCCTGGGTATGATCATAAATATGGTCACACAAAGCTTATGCTATTATAAGTTTATAATGAAAATTATAAACTGGTTTACATCCAGACAATTTCTTCTGACCACAGTCATTGAAATTCATTGGGATCTAAGCGCTCAACCACTGCATCTTCAAAGAAATCCTTCCAAACCTGATTTAGCAAAGAGTTTAAGTATTCACTCAGTTTTGACCACGACAGTATTTGTATTATTCTCCCATCCAGAGAAGCAGTTGTATCTATGCTTGCAATCCATTCAAGGAAAAAAAAAATGGAGCAGATGATATAATTTTATACAAACCAAGTATGTTGCGTTTTCTCAATTTGTGTTCCATAAACACTAGTAAATAATTAAAAATTGTTCCGATAATTCTTGCTGGGAGATGGTTCTAATAGCTTGCCTCTAAGTGAGGGAATGGAGGTCAGGGTGGCAGGTGTGTGAAGCAAGGTGATGGGAGTGAGGGAGCCCTCAGGAAAGAGAAGAGGCTGAAACGGGGCTCACCTGAAATGCTTGTGGATGAAAGCACGCTTGCCTGGGAAACAAGCAGGAGGAGTTAGAGCTGCCTGTGCAGAGACTGAAGTATGGTACCATTGGAGTAACTGAGATACGGTGGGATGGCTTGGATGACTGGCCTGCTGTGGTGCATGGAGACAAGGTCTTTAGGAAAGACAGGCTGGGAAGGTGAGGAAAGGCATCCTTTACATGAAGCAGTAGCTTCATGTATGGAGCTTTTCTACGGAATGACAAATAGGGCCTTGTGAAGCAGGATCGGGGAGAGGCAATTAAGGGTGACGTGTTCATGGGTGTTTTTTACAGACTACCCAATTAACATGAAAAAGTGAGTGTAGCCATCTTGGATCTCTTGGATCTGCTATTCACTATCAAAAAAAAATTGGTCAAGGAGGTGATCAGCAATGGCAGCCTTGTCTGTAGTGGCATTCAAGGTCCTGAGGAAAGTGAGGAAGGCAAGTAGAAGACTGCAGTTTCTGAAAACAAAGGGGGCTTTAGTTTGCAAGATAAATGTCTCCTTAATAACAGAAGTTCATGGAACACATATATCTGAATTAAGACCTCTCCTTCAGTTTTCTCAAGGGGAAACTTCCTTTCAGTCACATGGACTTCTATGGAAATCAGGCAGAAATGGATTGAATGTCTGTGAGGTAACCCTACTCCATTTGAGTTTCAAATTATTTTGTACAATTTTTACATTGCTGTCAGTAAGACTTGAAAAATATTATTTATTTGGTATTCTTTAAAGCAGGCATGGATTGCCCAGATTTGATTGAAAGCACAAAAGTGCCAGCAAAACCAGGCAGTGTGATGGCTGAGAAGGCAGGAATCCAGCTTGGCTTTTAAAATCTAGACAGTTTGCGGTGCTGGCTTTTGGAAACATCCCCTCCTCTGCTTCGTTATGTATATAAATGGCAGGCATTGGAAACTGGTGCTGAGCAGAGCAAGGAACATGAGACCTCATGACAACAACTGTGAGCTTTCTTCAGAGCAGAAGCAGACCTTAAAAACACTCTAAACTCGCGTCACGAATGTTAATAATCATTTAAATGTGTTGATCAATAATTCAAAAATAACCACTAACATATTCACCAAGGCCTCCTGGGAAATAATGAGGAGCATCTTGCAAGAACGTCCATTTTTATGAAAAGTAGGGCACATCACATGAAGGTAGCAGGTGGGCTCAGAATAACAGGAGTGGGCTGAGGAGGGGATTAGTTTATAGCCAAGCAGTAGCACTCCACAACATATGGGGAGGCGAAGAGCCGCGTGGAGTTAAAATGAGCCCAGTTAGCCTTTAAGATTGCTACATACAGATTAACTGTATCTCTCTTAGTAAGTCCATGAACTAAAATGATCAGAAGCTGTGGGGCTGCCTTGCAAATATACTTATCTTGTTCTGCTACTTCTCAAGCATTCACTTTTAGCCACTGTCAAATACGATGTTGGGCTAAATAGGCTTCTAGCGTGAATCTGTGTCTTGTGTGTGCTTATCTGATTCACAGAGAGTTCAGTGAGGAGAAAAAGAAGCTAAATTTTATGAGTTAGTGAAAAATGTAACAAGATAAATCCATTTTTATTTATATCTTATGCAGAAAGGGTTTTTTTTCTTAGCAAAAGGCTAGCAAGACAGAACACTACAGTTTAACAAGCTGTTTGCCATAATCTGTGCTGTAACACGTGCGTGTGCATGTTATATGACCATATAACTACATAGAATATTTCTCATCCCGTAGCCTTAGTATTTTACAGAATATAATTGGAAAACTTAAGTTGAATTTGAGATAACTGTGACATTATTGCCAGGTGTTAAAACACATGAAGCACATGTTCAACTTTTGATACGTGTTATTTGCCAGTATTTAACACTGATTTATAAAATAAATAAAGACCAGAACAGAAAAGAAGGGCTGCCATTGAGGGAAATTCATGACATGGGCAATCAGAAGACTCAGCTGACAGTGGTAGACCATTCTTTAAAACCTTGCCAGTTTTCCTCTTGTGACACATGTTGATTTACAAGCACAGGCACAAAATGTGGGGTGATTAAGGAATTTATTTTCATTCATTGAACCCTGCAGGCAAATGTCTTCAATATTTAACCAAGAGATCAATGAAAGCAAATTGTTCACTGACAACCAGCTAGTTACTTCCCTTCAGGTGAATTACTGCTCTAAGCACTCTACCGTTATGAGGACAGTTCTCTCTATTTTCCTTTATTTCTTGCATTCATTTTTCTCCCTATTTTTATCACCTCTTTTCCAAGAGCCTCCTTACAAGATAAAGCTGGAATTACTTAGAAATGCAAAACAGCTAGCTGCTACTGTGTCATATATCAGTCAACTCCAGGAAGGAGCTGCATGTTTCAGTTTCATATATGTTGATAACTGTAATTTCAAAATGAAGTAGAGAGCCCAGAATATAAAAAAGTATTTCAGCAGGATCTGCACGCAGTCTGCCCAGCTGGGCAGTGCCATTTCACTTGTCCTTCTGTCCTTCGTTGGGCTAAGAATTTACCAAGTATTATTACTACCCAGTACTGGAGGGGGCACAGCCCCTGTAAAAACGATGTCAGCATTTCCAAGGAGGTAATAGTTCTTTTTCAATGCTGTAAGGTCAAGTCTGACATTCTGTATGATTTTTTTCATAGGATGTGGGTAGCAATAAGAGAAACGCCTCTGTTGTCATATCTTCTCCTTGTTATGGGAAGTGTTACAGTAGTTTTGAAATTCTTTAAATAGCTACCAAGCTGGGACGCAGTACATTTCAAAAGTTGCTGTATACCTTAGAAACTAACTGTCTTTTCATCTTTTGTGCCCTTGTGGTTAGGAAAGTGGCAATGCATTGCCAGCTTACAGAATGCTACATGAGGATTATTTGGGCAGTTTGGTTTTTTTTTTCTGTAGGGTTATAAACAGGGAGCTTTTGTTCGTTCTTAACCAAATTTATTAAATCCTAAATTGTACACCTGTAAACCCAA
The DNA here is from genome assembly GCA_035590195.1 of Aviceda cuculoides. Taxonomy (NCBI): domain Eukaryota; kingdom Metazoa; phylum Chordata; class Aves; order Accipitriformes; family Accipitridae; genus Aviceda; species Aviceda cuculoides. Next base: position 2,353,393 of record JAVJGG010000054.1, on the reverse strand, counting down.
AGAAGCTGATCCATGTGGTAGATGAACAGCTTACAACATCATGCCAGCGTTTAGAACAGCCACAATCTCTTATCTTTCTAGCAGGCCACATATTGTTTCTGTCAATTCTGTCAAGGGATGGCCTGGTTTGCACAGCTCTCGTATGCCACTTGCTGTTATTAGATCTTGACAAATCATTTTTCTCAAGGAGTAAACCAGTATTTTCCACACCTATCTTCAGCAGTTATTCCTCCAGATGCAAACAAGAAAACAACAGAGAAACAGTTTCAAATTCAGAAGAAATTGTAAAAACATTTTAAAAAGATCTAATGAAAAAATATATACTTAAATATAAACTGCATCATACGGCTCTTTATACACATTCTGTCATGTCCTAGAAGCTCTTATCTGTTGTCTAGGATCCTATGGTGCTTTGTGCTCTACAAACACAAAGCAAAAAATTATTTCCTATAATATGCTCTCTATTATCCTATGCCATTGTATGTTCTGAAAATCACTTTACAAAAGACTTTTAAAAAAAATCTATAAGCATTCTTTTTCCTAGTATGCTTCTTGCTTAGTTAAGAGACCTATAAATATTCTCTTGAAAATTGATTTCTCAAAATTTCCATAGAGAATGTTTTTGGGAAGTTCTTTATTTCCAGACAATTTTCTTGCTTCTAAGAAGTATGATTTCAGAGAAAATTTTGTTACCAGAACTGGTAGTGTTAATGCAGAAGCAAGAAGTAATAGTGGAAAAAAAATAATACTGTGTAGCTAAAAGAACTTACTAAATGGGCTCTGAAGACATGCCTATAAATATGAGAAGACAGTAGAAAAGTAGGGTTTTTTAATTAGAAATTTATTTTCAGACTTCATTATGCATTGCAAACATTTTCCCCCTTAAAATTAAAGGTTATACTTCCATTGATTTTAATAGGTTGATACTTTACCCTGTTGATTATTTATTAAATGCTGTCATAATACCATGGTAAAATTGACTTGGTCAAACAGATCTGTAAGGCAACATATAAATCAACATAGCAATTTCAACAGCAAGAAAATTACAGCAGTTCAGATACACTAAGGATTTGTGCCTATGTCTTAGGCACATTGGTTAATTTTCAGTATGTGTTTGATGGACATTTGTGATCAGTGACACTATCTGGAATGAGTATATCTACTAATAAGAATCCAAGAACGGTGATCTTGGATCAGATCAGACGTTCATCTAGTCTGGCAACATGGGTTTGTAGCAAACACTTAGGGAAAGAAAGCAGCAACAGTGATACTTCCCCTGGCACGTTCATCCAATTTCTTTATTTAGTAGCTTAAGTACATCCTGAACTAAAGTCTATTTTTTGATTCTGGGCACACCGTCCTGTTAGTTTATCTATGTTTTTTCTTCCCTCAGTTGGATATTTACCTGCAATTTTATAATTTCTCACATAGACCAGGTATCGTATATAAAATAGAAAGGTTACAGTCTGTATGGAGATGAGAACGTATGGTCCAGCCACTTCAATGGGACCACCATAAACATCCCCAAAGGATATGGGTAGCCTTTGCATATCACATCAGTGGGCATATAGATCATATGCTTCTGTGCATAAAACTCTCCTTCTGTATGATTTCTCATAGAATACTGTCCTGGTTTTGGCTGGGATAGAGTTAATTGTCTTTCTAGTAGCTGGTACAGTGTTATGTTTTGGATTCAGTATGAGAAGGACGTTGATAACACACTGATGTTTTCAGGTGTTGCTAAGCAGTGTTTAGACTAAGTCAAGGATTTTTCAGCTTCTCATGCCCAGCCAGCAAGAAGGCTGGAGGGGC
>JAVJGG010000054.1:2300359-2346222 GCA_035590195.1 Aviceda cuculoides | reverse complement strand
AGTTTCTTCTTTTCTGTTCTATTAAACTGTTCTTATCTCAACCCACGAGTTTTACTTCTTTTCCTGATTTCCTCCCACATCCCACTGTGGCGGGGGGGAAGTGAGTGAGCAGCTGCGTGGTGCTTAGTTGCTGGCTGGGGTTAAACCACGACATTGATGTAGCTATACCCCTTTTAGATTGATGTAGTTAATAGCTCTTCATAATGTCATGTGGACGTACCAGCTTTGTTGGAGGTAGCTGAAGGCTGTCTGTGCTGTATGCTGCTAAATGGTGTATATATGGTCTTTCCATGTTTTTCAATAAAAGAGTATGTAATCTTGCTTAGATTAAACTAGGATTGTTTGCAGTGGGGAATTCTCACAAAGTATCTAGTGCACTGTGTATTTCACACAGGTTAGTGTGCAATATAGCTTCTCTGTGTAGGCAAACTAGGAGTCTTCAGGATAGAGACTGTGTCCCCCTCATTGCCTCACCAGATTACCTGAAAAGCACTTCAGTGACTGGGGACTAGAAAAATGTTAGATTTCAAATTCCTAGCATCTCCCACTAAAGCGCTGCAGCTGCTGAAATGAACAGTTAGGAAACATTTGTATAGTGGCAGAAGAGTGTTTTATTTCTCTGTTTGTTTAGGATCTGTGCAAAGAATCATTTCTTGTGTTCGTTATACATTAATGACACTGCACAAACTATACTTCATGATGCACTTGGGTACAATAACTTAGCTGGATGGTTGAATACAATTTAAATATGCAAAGAGAAGGGACTAATGGAGTATCCTCAAGAACCAGCTAATAGCTTTATTTATAATCATGTCATACTATCTAAATTTGTGAAGATTTGTGTTAGTCACAAACATTGTGTTGTTGAAATGTAGCATTTTAGGTTTAGGTATAAAAGGACATCAGTATTTTCTCTGTGGAAATACACTGCTCTCATTTGTGTGGGTGTTTTGTTTTACCTGTAACCCACCACCAATTCAAATGCCTTCTGAGAGCACTTTTAGTAGGTACTGCTTCCCCACTTAGAAGAACCCTACTTACAAAATAAAAAAACAACCGAAGCACATTTAGAAGACAGGAATGGTGGAAAAATAGCAATATTTTATATCCAAGGGGAAAAAAGAGTGCTTAGCCTGGGAAATTGGAGTAATCTGTGAGTTTGGTTTGAGCTCAAGGGGTGACTGTCTAGTAAAACCTGCTCCCCATCTGCCAAACTCCACTGGTCCTGTGAAGAAGTGGAGGTAGGTCCATTCTGGGGCACCATCCCCTTACTCAGCTAGGGTAAAGGTTCAGGTAATTCCTTCAGGCCTGCTACTGCCAGTAGTATTGCAACTTTTCAACAACAGCTAACTCCTGCCATTTCTTCTTGTGAAATTCTCACTGCAGGACTTCAGTTTGTGAGTTCTGAGCCTCACCTATTGATGCAAAGCTTAGTCTGAGGAGCACAGTTTTCAGTGGAAGAAAACCAGTATTGCGTAGGAATGTTAAGTAAAGTGTTGGCCTCTGTATGGTGGACACACTTTTCTGATCAGTTTGGCCAGTTGGCCAGTTTTCCGTTTTAGCGATTTTGGACACTCATAAATACTCACCCAAATAACTTGCAGATTAATATCTTTCTAAACTCTGTAAGGTATTTATGTAGAATATCAGCTGGACAGAAGCATCAGGGACTCTGGAAGGCTCCTTATTTCCTAGAGATAAACTTCTATGTTGTAGGCAAACCTTGTCCATCTATTTCTGAAAAAATGTATGGCCTGGAACATCTAGAACATCCACTTTCTGTCAAACAGCAGTACAACCAATTGTGTGTGTTGTGGCCCCAAGGGATATCTGCTGCCCCTGAGGAATTTTTGTTGTTTCAAAATTTTATTGAAATGTAGTTTGTTTTGAACTCTCCCTAGGTACTTTCAGAGACACTCCTATTCATATGCAATGGAAGATACTTGTTTTCTGATACTCTCAATCACTTCAATCAGCATGATTGTCAGCTGCTAGTTAAAAAATGGACTTGGACATAATTACATTTTTTTATCTACAGTCTGCTGGGCTTGTTTCTAATTCATTTTAGTGCTCTCCCATCTGCTTTTATTCATTACAGGAAATTTAAATACCCCATTTAGTCAAAGTATAATGTTCATTTCCTTTGTATTTGTAAAAGCAGTCATCTCAAAAAAGTCATTAGGTTTAATGTTAACCTTTAATGTGATCTGTGAATATGAAGAACTATTCTATGAGTTGTCTGTAGTTTGTATATGACATTTCTAGGTTGCCAAACCTGTCATTGATTAGCAATTTAGCAGTGCATTTAGTTTCAGGGCAACATCTCAATTTTCTGAGGTTTTGTGGATGTTGTTGTGACGCGGTTTTGGTCTTGTGGTGCTGATTTTCTTGCTCTAGATTCTTTTTCAACTGATATCAAACAGGACAAGATGCTGGCTTAGAGTTTCAGTCCCACCGTTTACCAATACAGCTAAACTTAAGTTTCAAGCACTGTAATACTTTTTCTCTTTTTTTTTTCTCCTTGAAGAGCTGGAGGCATTAGACATTTATCATTTACTTTGTAGTACCTTATCCTTCCAGCACTCACTGGGAACTCTGGAACATGAGTCAGCGTAATGAACTGCAGCAAGAGCATCTGTGACTTAATAGACAACCTGCTTAATAAATGTTTATTGATTTAAATTACAGATTATACACATGCATGAGATACTGAAATAAACTAAATCAGAGCTGGTTATGCATCTGTCTACAATTGACTATATGTCTAAAATAATTATGGCAATATTTGAAGCAAGGCAAAAGGGTTAAAAGGTTGACAGAGCAGCTGGTGGATTGCTGGGTTTTTTTTGTTTTGGTTTTTTTTTTTTTTTTTCTGAAGGTCCTAATCAGCTGCAGTACCCCTAGAAGGAGGTTTCTGAATATACCCCTGAATATTGAACACAGCTTTTCAAGTGCTTACTTTCTGTACATTTTGAAGGACCTTTACCTTGTGGGAAAGTACTGCAGGCCACAGCTGGTGCAAGTAGAAGTAAAGGCACTTATTGTATGAACCAGCAGTAAGTTTGACTTTATGCCTCTCTGCTTTGTGACTTATTTCCATGGCCATATTGTATGAGAAATTAATTTTTCTCTTCTTCAATAAGCTGTTGACTCTAATCAACTGTTAGATGTACAGCGCATGTAGCTATCATAACAAGTTCCTTACCTATTGTGTGCACAATGACAATTTTCCTTATTATTGTTCCTGACCTTGATCCTTTCTCTCTCCCCAAGCCTCCGGTTTATAGGTCTGTCACATAGAGAGGACATTATTATGTTCATAAAAAAAGCACATCTGAAAGCTCTGCTTTCTAAATCACTGCCTTTCAGCAATGATTTCAGGACACTATTGCCAATAACTGCAGTTCTGTGTGACTGCTTTACCTATCTGAAATAATACAGAAATAACTCAGACACAATTTACCTGTGTGATTTTGTCTCAGATCATGTGTTTCAGAAGTTCTGTTCCTAAGCTAAGCTGTATTTATAGCAGTGGTGTGTGTAGATAGCAGTATAATTTTGTATTAATTTTACAAAGTATCCAAAATGATCTAGTTTTGCTGATCCTAGTGTTCTGCAGTGTAACACAGTGGATCATGTTTATGGTTGTGCTAACAAATGGAAACAAGTTTGTAGTTCCACCTCTGTGATGCTTTCCAACATTAGCTTGGCCCCAGAGTTCCCTTAAGCAAACTTTAGGATCAATTTTTAGATGATGGTTAGATGTTTCAGGATGTAGATTTCTGCTTTTTCAACCTCAGGTGTCTTGTACAGGTCTTGCACAGTTAAAGGCATAAGCAACTCCTTCTGCCTGAAAACTTTCTATCAGTTTTTCTCCCACATGGGAATTCATCCGGTGGTTCTCTAGCCTCAAGGTACTTGCTAAGGGAAAAAGGGGATTTTAGGATACCCAGTGATGAAGGAAGTGAAGTACATTACAAGAGGGTTTCTTCCTTCCTTACTGTTACTACCTGTGTTTAGATGAGTTCTGCTTGATTCTTTTTGAGGGGTTCAGAGATTTGATGCCCACATAAAGAACCCTAATCCTATAGCAAGGTGAGATGTAAGATGAACACCAGTCATCAGCGTTTCCTCTTTAATTGGCTTCAGAGTTAATGTAGGCAGATCAATCAGAGCAGCGTAACTGCACCCAGTCATACACTTGCATGGCTTATATGTCCCGCTCAGGGCTGGGGGTGTTGTTACCAGCCATCTCAAAGTGGCACAATTACACTTCAGGGTGTTTACCCAAGGATGAAGATGGCCAATTCAGAGTGCTTTGTGCTGCTAGAGTTGCCCAAACGGGTTTGGTTGTGGTTCTAACTTTTCTCGATGAATATGACCAAAAGACAGCAGGAATAGGGGGTGGGAGGTGGGGGACTGGTGAGAGGCCACTGTGAGAGACGTGAAGTGATTCTGTCTAATCAGGTTTCTCATTTCTGCACCTTTGTTGTCCAGGTGAGAGCACTGGTAAGCTTGGACAGTGAACTGGGCAAAAGAGCTGGTCCAACTGAAAAGTCAACTCCCATCCCCAGTCTTTTATGTTTGGAACATATGAAATTTTATGTTTTACTAAACAATGAAGCTCGTTCAGTTCCACTGTCTGATTTGCCAGGCATTGGCACAGGCTGATGGTGGGGAAGCTGGAGCAGGTGGGCAAATGGTGTGAAGGTGAGGAAAGGACAAAGGGCAATGACTGGCTTAAGCTGCTTGTTGAACTGTATTCTCAATGTCTTTATAGAGTTGCTTAGTTGTTCTGATGGTCCATCTGATTTGTCTTTTACACATGTGAGAATCTCACTAGCACCTCATAATTATTTTATATTTGGGTTTACTTAAATTTGTTTTGTCATATATTCTTGAACTGACTGCAGTCTAAAGAGGTTTCTCCTGAATCCTCGTAAATACTTTGCTCACTTGGTATTTTGGATCTAAATCTCTTGCTTGTAGCTATATTGACTTAACTTACTGAATGGTTTTATTCCATTTAGTATATTAAGATGAATATCATGTTAACAAAAAGGGAAGTTTAATGCTTCCTATTTAGTTAGAGAACTATGATATCTTTTACTCTTTTATGCTGGCTGACTGCTGAGTTTTGGAAATGTCAGCTGCCTTCCACGAGTCTTTGATACTATTCATAGAAGTAAATATTAATAATGCTTACTTCAGAAGAGTGTTGCATAGATAAATTAATGTTTGTAAATTATTCCGAAACTCTAAGATGCCAAACAGTCTGGTGCAACAATTAATATTGCTAGTGTTAAGTATCATCCAATTTCTGTATTACATATTCATGCCCTTTAACAAGGGAAAGGAAGCAGAATGTAATGCTCATTGATGTTTTTAAGTCCTTTATTAGAGCTAATGCCTTATTAATAGCCTGGAAAAGCTTCTTTGCAAATATGAGGTTTAGTTCTTTTTTTGCTACTTTCGAAGTCTAAAGACTGTATAGAGGAGCTACTACTGCTTCATAAACAGTGTCTGGGATGAATTTGCAGGTCTACTCATGTCTCATCTTGGGGTAGTCCTAGAAATACTATTTCATGAATATGTAGAGTATGTTTGCTATCATTTTTTATGCTGTAGATTCATGGAAAATTCCTAGTTTATTCAGAAAGTGGCCTGCTGTGGAATACTCTCTGTATAACATATGCTTGTTTCTTAGGCAACTCAGACTTTGTTATTGATATGAATCTTTACTGCAGTATTACTATGCTTTGAAAGCATTAAATGGCATTTGTAGTTCCTCTGTTCTTTACAACATATATTTTTTTTTAAATTTTTCTCTTTCTGACACCAGATTTGCCTCTACCATTCATGAGTTTGCTTGCCGCACCAAGTATAATTTCCTGTTGAGTCAGCTCCCTCCCTCTTTCTGTATAAATACCTGTGCTAACTCCTTTTTACTCAGAGATCTTTAGAACTATGCACAGTTTTAACAATTTACCATCTTTCTTACACTGTTGCTTCTCTTCAGTTCTCATGGTCACATTATAATGATCTATACTTTAGTTTCTTTCTCACTACCATTTTCTCACTGAAGATTCCCTAATGTGATTGGAAAAGGAATTATGAGGAAAAATATGTTTTTAGTTTGAAATTAGCTGTAGTCTAGGAAAAGAATGAGACAACCTTGTAGCTGAGGTAAGGCAGGATTTAGAAGAATCTGTGTATTACTGCAGGAAATTTGGTAGTAGTTTGAGTAGCAGAGACGTCTACGTGAAATAAGAAATACTTAGAAGTAAGTTCAACTGAGTTCAGTGGGCAGGTGTATCATTAATAAACTTGGAAGGGAAAATGAACAGAAATTTGCACAGAGTTCAAACCATTCATGCAACTGAAATGAGAATGTAACCATGTACAGTAGTTATTGAGGAAAATACCAATGGTCATGAAAATAAAATTGATATCTAAAATTTATTCAATAAACTGCTGCAGACTAGATCAAACTTGCTACAAAATGATACAAAAAAATGAGGACATTATGCAAATTGAATTTTAAATAAGCATAGAAATTGTTATATAGTTTTAACATGAGGAAAACCTAGTGACAGAAGAATCTGGAGTTCTGCTACAATTGTTATTTGCCTCCATGCTTATTTGGCACACTTAATGCTACATAGATTCCTAAAAATGAATGCCATGAAAATTGCTGAAAATAAAGTACTGAGATATTGAGAAAGTACCAAAAAGTAATTGTAGCTCAAGTATATGGGAAAACAAAGATAGATGATATTTTTTATGAGGGAATAAAGAAGAGAGCAGTACTTAAAGAATTGTATGGGTTGAATACAAAAGTCTTCTAACATCATCAAAATACAACACAACATGATTTCCAATACAAAAGACTGAAAGCTAAAAGTTGTTATACATTTTTGTAACAGAAATTGCTTCATAAAACAGACTACCTGGGATACTGATCTTCTGGAAGTGAATGAAAATTTCTACAGGGGCTATACTTTAATAAGCAAATGAAGAATAACACAGAAGTACAAAACCAAATGTTAGCATGTTGGATGTAGACAGCAAAAAAACCCCCAATACAACAATATTGACTTTGCTTGCAGAATTTGGATGTCTGATATGATGCTGCCTGCATTAATAAAACTCAAGTTGTGGGCAGCTAGCCTCCATTTCCCTTCTATGTGACAGTGTAATTCTACTGGGTGATTTCCTGTGATTTTACTGCCAGCATTTGTGGGTGTGATTATGGTGGGATGTTTGAAAGTAGATGCTTCTTGCCAGCTGTCAATCTTATGCTATCCCTTCTCAGTGTAAAAAGGAAAAGTTGAGATTGTAACCTCAGACAGTGAAGTGGGCTTCCACATTGCAACCTGAATCACTTCTGAATGGCCCAGTGATTCCAGAAATGAACTTTCTGGTTTCTGCAACCTGCTTGCCTGCCTTCTCAGCAGTCTGCTGGGATAAGAACAAAGGACTAGAAATTTTTGTTGAATCTAGTCCTCCACTGTGACAGGTGAATGCATCATTTAATTCCTTTCATTGATGTTTTTTAACCTTTTCTGTTGCTGTTGCACTGTTTCACCCCTGTTATAACATTGTTCTTTCAAGAATGAGAATGGCTAAACTATCTGTTCTCTTGGATGTCACGGTAGGAGGTGACGTTCAGGACGTAGCATGTGTGCCCTGTGTGCTGTTCAGAACTTGGAGGGGAAGTTTGGCTCATGCACTTCTGCACCTGAACCTCAAGTGCAAGACAAAATCAGTCAGAAAGTCTAAGCTGCTGTAAATAATGTAGATGCTCAGTGTAGCTACATTAGTACCTTTTTTCAGTTACAAAGATTCACTCCTTCATTTTGAGACACATTTTTCATTTCACCATTAAGGCCTCTCCTCTGTGTTCCATTTCTCATTTTCCCCTGTATTAGTTATTCATAACCTTTATATTTCCATGATTAGCACAGGCTACAACATTGTCTTTCTTTTTATCTTGCTCATTTTTACTCCAACAGTGCAATCCACACTGATTAGACTGGAGCAAATTCTTCATCCTGTAGTAGCCTGCATACCCCTTAACGTAGACACTATCTTTTTACAATTCACTTGTTCAGTCTTTTCCTGTATAGTGCATATAGATGCAGATCGTTTAGACCCTGTGCATCCACTTGATTTATATACATATTCTGAAACCAGACATACTTTAAAAATAATTCATACTCTTTATAGTAAGGTTAGGGCTTTTTTTTTTTCTTCCTTTTCTATTAATGTAACTTACCTTAATTTATTCCTTTCTTATTATCCTTTCAGTTTTGTCTTTACTTCAATATTTCAGTTTCACTTTTCCCCATCCATTAACTGTTAGTAGAATTCAAGAGTTTGTTTAAACAAAACGATTTTTAGCACTTTCTCCTCCTCTTTCACACTTTGCAGAGCAAAATTGACTTAAAGACTCAAGTGTAAGTGTATATTGTATCAAAAGAAAAACCACTGGTAGGTATTAAAATTCCAAGGTAGATTCTGTGAAATGATAGGCTAAAATATAAAACCCACATATAAGAAGTACTACTTATAGGAATGTCACAGTAAAAATTCTGAGGAGCCTCATAATATCAAATGAGATGAAAGTGGTGAGAATCGTTAGAGTGAAGATAAAGAACATTAGGACTAGTAGTGAAAAAAGATTTAGTTACTTTAACACAAATATGCTTGCTACTGAGCCCGCCAAGAAGACCGATGGGTTCAACCTTTTCCTGGAGCACACACTGCTTCTTGCCAGGTCTGACAGCCTGTAATGAGAATATCTGGCTCACCAGAAGGTTGCGTTGTGAACTTAGCTAAATTCATGTCCACAGTAAAGTGTGTGAATGTGTGTAGCTTTCTCCCAAGTACACAGGTGTTTTACAAATATTCTCCTTCCATCCCCACAAAGTCAGGAAAGAGAAATCTAGATTTGTCATTTCCTCAAAGATAGACCTGCGCTATTTGTAGGAACTTTTCACATTATTGTTCTTGGAACTTGATATCAAGGCAGTATGTCAAAAAGTAATCTACTTTCATGCACATAATCCATCCTTTTAGAACAGAACTGTTCCTTAGAAAAGCAAAAGCATTTAAAGATGATTTTCAACCCAAGGAAAACCTCTGTGTGGATGTCTCCTCCAAAGACATTTGTGGACTCTTACAAATTCTCAGCTTTTGGTAAAAGTAATGGTGAAAGGCGGGAAACAGGTAAGAAAATAAGCTGGAATGGGTCAAAGGTAAAGGAATCCTGTTGTGTTGCTGGTACTTACTTTGATGAGTGTTGCTGCTGAATCAGTTTGCTTTTGGAGGTTGTTTTCTTGTTCGTAGAACAGATAATCTGCAATGGCATGTAGGTGAAAATGCCAGACCATAAACTGTTGGTGGGCTTCTGTCCTGCCTAATTATTCCTTTGGCTTGCTAAATCTTTGTCACCTGCCCCAAAATGAGGACTCTACTGAGTCTGAGCTGGGGGAGACAAAAATGCCATAGTGCAACTGAACCTCTCCTTCAGTGAGAAGAGAATGATTTACATATATGTACCTTCTCTTTGACTGGAGGGAATTTACTTGCAATTAATTTATCCCCAAATCTCCTGGGGCAAAACTTATAGAACAATTTGATACTGGCATCCTGGATAGTGATGTGGGCCAGGTAGAATGCCTGAATTATTTTACTGAAGGCTTGGAAAAAACTTGATTTTTTATTTATGTATGTATTTATTTATTTTTAGGACATTCGAGGATGATTAGTAGTATACTTGAAAATCATCATATTTATTTACCTTTTCTTTCAGTGCAAAATGACCAGCTAAGACAATTGTTAGGTCAGACGCCTGTTCCTGCATAATATTAGAATTCTAAATACCAGATATGAGCGTTAGTGGTTTCTCTAAAGACAAAAATATTCTCCTTTCTGCAAGGAATCATTTGGAAGTCATTGTGAATTTCTGTTTCTCCTGCATTTTACTAACCTCTGTGCCTGCATTGTACTGTTTTATGGAAAACAGTGTTAAGAAATGCACATGTATGGCCCAGATGCTTCCATTCTGCTTTTCACAGAACACGCCCTGATGTCAATAATTTGCTGAAAAAATGATTTTTTAAGAAGGGAGATGAGTCCTTAAATACAGAATTACATTATAGAGAAACTGGAGCTTTGTGAAGTGTGCTGATGAGAGTTTTTACTGGGGGAGGAGGTTTTCCAGGTATATGCCAGGTATGTGAATCTGTTTTCACTGTAGAAAAAGCATTTTTGTATTTTTTCTGTTAAATGAAAATAGAAACTATATAGTACAAATTAGAAGCAGTTACTTCATCAAATATCAGCATATTCTGTTTCCTTGAACAGCAGTTTACCATAATATTACTGTCTTCCGACTAAATGAAAAACATTTCATGAAATTAAAAAGACAAGTTTTTCAAGAAGATAATGCTTTTAGTTAACTTACAAAATAAATTTGGTGAGCTATTTTTGTGATCTACTGCTCTAACTTTCTTTAGGAAAGTACTAAACTCAATAAAAATAGAAATTTAACTAACATATCTATATATACTGAGTCTACCCCAAAATAGAAGTATTTTCTTCATCCAGTTAGCCAAACCACATTATCTTTACTGAAAGAAAAGTCTCATAGCAATTTTATATAAAAATGTTCTAGAAATAAATCACTTAGATTCCCATCCATCACCATACTGCTTTTTATGGTCCAAAGAGAATGATGATGAGTGTGATGCTGTAGCCTGGTAGAGATCATATTCATCTGAGAAATGTAGGTCCCAGGCTTTGCTTTAATAAACACTGTAGTGTTTTGCACAAAATGGAGCAGCTCTGACAGCACAGGCTGAGAAAGACTCTAAAGCTTTAAATAGTGTTTCATACATTCTTCTCTTCCTAAATATATGCTCAGCCATGGATTACAAAGAAAAAAATGTCTTTTTAGTATTCTTGGTATCGCCGTATCAGCTAGTACTGCTAGTAATAAGCCAGGTATCAAATATTTTAAGGTCTGAATGAAAAGGTAACTCTTGCCTTAGGAAGCTAACCTAGACTTTTGTGTGTTATGGTAGGCTTAAAAAAAAGCAGTTTTATGAAACCAAATAATATGGTACACTAGAGAGTGTAATTCAATATTGGGAATAGCTACAGAGTCTTAAACAAGAGAGAATAGACAATAAATATATATAAATATAACAGGTTGACTTCAGCTTGAAGTACTCTGTCATATGCCCATTGATTGCGGCAATTAGTCTTGAACATGTCAAACTTCTCTTGACTTTTCTATGAAAGTTTTGATAAATTAATTCATTCAGCCTTATCTTACTGGCTTTGTTCTTAGCACTTCTTGTTCCAGTCTCGGTGTTACTTCTCTTTGCCTATCGAAACCTCTCATCATAATGCTCTTTATAAAGGTATCGCAACCTTTCAAAAGTCACAACTGTTCTATTCTATTTTTGTTTCCTTCACATCTGATTAAACCTTAAAATCATTGCCACGAAGATTTTGTTAAGATTTTTCTTCTTTTTTGCAATTGAAATATCTTACACTTACATTTGAATCAAATGTAAGTTCCCAAACATCTATTTTTGTCCTCGGCTTTCTTCCATGGAATATTCAAAGTTGTTCTGGAACCTGCCCTAAAAGTTAAATGACATTTAAATAGTACCAAGACTGACCTTTTCTCCTGGGCAAGGAGAATTTTCAGTGAGTGGTCTTCTGAATAACTGTGAAAATATATGAGTAGATGAAAAGATAAATGTAGCGCAATTTTCCTGCTTCATGCATAGTCTCCAGAGGATAATATCGGGTATGGGAGGCTAAACTAATTTAGTAATATGACAATTTTTTTTTTCCTGGCAAATATATATAACTCTGTGAGGATAATGCCTACCTAATTTAGAGAGGCAGATTCTCTACTAAAATGTAGGACACTCCAGTTTGAAGGATTTTCCTGTTGAATTAGTGAGAAAAATCTTGTCTTCTCCTTTTGCTGTTCCTGAGTACTAAATTATGGACATCATGTCTATGTTTTTGCCCAGATGTTTTTCAGACATCAGTTTCTTGTTGCTGAAGCACAATGAATTTTTTCTGCTAATAGAAATAGTCTCTAAGAAGACTTGCAGTTGTATGTCGAGGTGCCATCCACATAAACAGGCAACCCAAATTTGGCTTTACATCCATATAATATTCCTGTCATTCTGTGCCATTTAATTTTTGAAATGTAAACAAGATGCACATATATGACTAAGTCAACTCAGAACTTCACAAGACATGTCAAGTTATGAAAATAATTTCATTCATTAAAAATGAAGTGAATTTTAAATGTCAAGCAAAGCTCCCATTATGAATCAGTCATTCTAAATAAACTTTATTAGTCTGAGATAATTTAAAACCAAACAAGCTGAAAATGTGTCCAGGTTTTGCATAATAATTTGCAGCACATTGTTAACATTTGAATTCTTTTCATTCTTCTAAACCGATGAGTTTTTAACCTCTTAACTTGAGAAAGGGAATTTAATCGTATGGCTGCATGCTATATGACAGCTGTTAATAATTGCCTGCTCTATAAAGCTGCAGCAGGAAGGTGTCTTGCTGCAGTTCTTGGGAGGTATCCACCAGGAATTTTACCTGAAAGGAGTGCTTTTTGTCAGGCCAAAGCTAACATAGCAAATGAAAAAGTGAGGCACTATGTTCCTTCTCCTTTCTAGTGCCCAGAGACAAAATAAATGAGAATTATTTTTAAATAAATAAATTATATCTCAAAATAAATGAGAAAGGAGTGTTACCGGTATAACATGAACAAGAATCCACAAGTCGCAAGCAGACCCAAAGAGATTTTACAATTTAATAAATATGCCAGTTCTAAAAGGCATTATAAACTGGTGCTTGAGATGTATGCTTCATATTACAGAAAACTTGTGCAATGTATTTATATTGGTCTTGTGATCAAAATCACATGGTTAGCAGATTCTTGCAGTTCACAAAAAACTTTCCATTAGTGTATAACCTTTTACCTGCCTACAAAGTCTGTAAATTCTTGCTTAGTTGCAGTAGCAAGACTTGTTTTGCAAGGCCGATGTATCTAATTAAAAAAATGATGGTTACTGGTGTATTCACAGGTGAAAAAGACAGGATTTTTTTTGTGAATTGGCAACTTAACATCCATGTGATACATGACAATACTCTTTCACAACAATAGTGTAATAAAATCTCACTTATTTTTTGTCAGGTACAAACTTTACTCTTCTTCCTAAACACACTCATCTTTTTGACTGGTGCATGGAAAGTAGAGAATAAAAGTAATTCAGGAGGTTATAAGACCTGTTAAAGCACTAGGTATGAAATGGCTGTCACACTTCACTTTCACAACTTCAGACATAATTATCACTGCTTAATGGTTGACAGGCTAGAGTCAATTTTTACAGTCTAAATGTTAAGAGTGGATGATGGCAGCAATAAATACCTGTCAGCAACAGCTTTCAAATACTTAAAAAAAAATCCACTTGTATCTGGTCAGTGATAAAAGCACACGAAAGTTCACAAATTAACTGACTTAAAAAGGATTTGTCAGGTCAGAACTGCTGGATTTTACAATTTATTCATCTTTTTTGTATAATATTTGTAGCTACAGATTAGCAGCTATTGTTAGAAAAAATCAAGCCAGAGATTAGGAGAAGGGCAAGTATGAGTTTTTTATCTGCATTTTATCAGGCTGCTTGTATTTTTGAATAGTGTGTGCAGAACTTGGTAGTAAAGTACCTAATCTTGTGCTGACAAGGCAAGAAAAAGTGTTCAGCTTTGGGCTATAAGCCTAGCTCTCATGTCATCAGCAAACATGTTTAGGATACTAACATTTTAATGTATTTAAACTTAAATACTATTGCTTTAGGTTATATTTCTTTTGGCTTCTATTGTCTTTCAGCTTTAGTACTAGAGATACAAGTGATGTAGTATCTGACTTCTAGATTAACACTTAGGTAATGCACAATAAAGCTCTCCAAGCCCCTAAACAGACTGTAAGTCTGACAGCTGCTTTGTTTATTTTGGCATTTGTCTTTAGTTTATGGTGGAAAGGGGAGGAGGGATGGGTTGCCATTACCAGAGGTGTGTGAGAGCCAATCTGCTGGCAGTATGTTTACAGCATTGGATCTTCTCCATGTTTAGATCTAGGCTTTTGGTGCAACGCGATGTGGCCAAAAAAAGAGTGTGTGACTGCTCCTTCCTTCACACTCTTCCCTTGCTCATGTTCTCCACTCCAGCCGCGGGTCCTCCACGGCTGCAGGCCCGAGGATTGCCAGTGCCAGCCCCGCCACAGAGCGCCAGCGCGGCCATCTCCCCCTGCCGTTCCCCTCAGCCGCCCCTGCTTAAATAGCTTTCTGTGGCGGTGCCACCAACTCTGAGTGGATCAAAGGTGCCACAGGCTCCCCACATTGGCTCAGCTGTGTCCAGCGCCGTGTCTGTTGGGAAACCGGCTGGAACTGGCTGTTGCGGGTTAGGGGGCAGCCCCCACCTTCTCCCGCAGGGGCTCCCCCTGTACACACCCCCCACCCCTCTGTGACTGAAACTTTGCCATTTACACCCAATACAAGGGGAAGGGACCTTCAGCAACTCACAGGCCCCGGAGAGTTGCAATGACACAGGAAGAGCTGTGAGGAGCTGGCGCAGCCGGGTGCTCGCCCTGCCACCCCTGGGGCTGTTGACTCCTGGTCTGCCCGCCCCCTGTGCCAGGCTTTTTGCTGGGCTGCTGCCAGGTCTCTGATCTGTGCCCAGATCCATGGAGCTAGAGCTCAGCCCCGCTCCAACATACCTGCTACCAGGAGGAGCCTCATTTCCAGTTTCCTGTGCCACTTTTCCCAGGATTTAATTTACCAGTATGGCTTTGAAGTTAACCCTCTTCTATATGAGTGGTAGGATCCCATAAGCCCTGCTGTGGTTTTCCACCCGCCCCCACTTAAATGTTGCTATTTTGGACTACTGTTGTCTTCTACTCCACAAAAACAACTCCTATAATAGAGATATCACTCCCAAGAAAAAAATACAACCAGTAGAAAGTTTTACAAAGCCTCAACCAGAGCTTTCTCACAGGCTACCAGCTCAGCATTTGGCTCACATACACCACAAATTATACCTTTTCACCAGCAGGGAATAAAAACGTTTTGCCTCCCTGCTTGCAACAATTCTCTTTTATTAAAAGCTGCTTCAGTTTTAGATTGTGGGTTTAATTTCTATCAGTCCATGCAAGGTATCTATGCCAGACCATTGTTCCCATCCTCGTTAGTTACTGTTTTAGATCCTCAAAGGATGCAACCTTATTTGTTTCTTGAAACCAAAACCACCTTGGACCCACAACCAAAGAGCTGCTGAGAGACCAGTCACTCAGAAATGAGACATAGCATTTCATCAGTGAAGCATGGTGAACTGTGTAGCTCCCACACCCATGAGGCCTGGGAGTTTTGAATCTGCTCTGTGCCTCAAACACCTGCTGAGCTGTTTCAAACCTTTCTTTTAAAAAGCAAACAGCTTTTCTTTCTGCTAGATTTTTTCCCTGACAAACACCTCCAAACTTGTTTCCATAGCACTGTCTTCCCTTAAGAAGAAACTGCTTGCCACTCCTGTTATCAAAGTAACCGTACGTTTCATGAGAAGGGCACGCCGGTTGTGCCCCTGTAGCTTAGATCTGAGCTATTCTCAGTAAAGATTTCGGTAAAGATCCCTTTCCATGCTTTGCACATTACAAGAATCCAGCCTGGGCATTTTTGGAAAACTGCTTTGAAAAGCCATGTTCCTCATAATACAGATCAAGCCCTTGCAGACAAATGGGCAGGGAGTGCAAAGCTCGTGTTGCAAAAATTCAGCAACCCAGTGCACATCAACTGTTCATTCACAGAGGTGCACAAACAAAGACGTTTACTGGTGGCAGCCTGGTCCAAGTGGAAATGTTTCCCGCTGTTACAGATCCTGTGCGTGTTGCTTTCCAATCTTTCATCAGATCTACAAATAACTGTTCATTTGCTTTCTTCTTCTAGTACTGTGCTTTGTACTGTTTATGCATATGATTTATATAATTTACATTGCTTTTCTATTGTTTGTACTGTACTTTATAACAGGTTGTTTATACTGGTTAGTCTACGTGCACTGCCTCAGAGCTCATCAGACTTTGTGGTTACAGCAATAAAAAGACTGCAAAGGTATTTTAGATTCATACTAGAGTTGAAAATGCTGACACCTTGCATGAGCTGCATTTGAGTTAAACACAAAGAGATTGTCACATCCCCTATAATCAGAACGACACTAAGAACCTTCCCAAGACATGAATTTATCTAAAATAAACCCCCAACATTATCCCCTCCAAACTGTACTGTCTTGAACTGATCTTGAAAAAGCCCCAAATCTTAAGGGATCCACTCGTGACTGAGGGTGCTTTTTTGACACCCTGATCTATTTTTCAAACGGCTTCCCTTTCAGACAGTGCTTATGACTACAAGGCAGTGAAGGTTAAGCAGCAGTCCCCCAGCAGTGTCCCAGTTTTGCAGTTTCAAGTATGGTTCAGGTTCCCCTAGGGATCAGGGTCTGTTCACTAATACCCTCCCCACCTGCCCGCAAAAATTTGCTCCTTCTCTACAGCCTGCCATCCCCAATGGCTTGAGGACAACCCAAGCCTTGCCTTTGGCTGCTGAGCTGGAGTGGTTCTATTATCAGGGGATACTCAAAAGCAGTGCCCAGAAAAAAACACCTACCACAATGAGCTCCCCAAAAAGCCTTTTTTTTTTGGGTGTTAATCAAGGAAGCCATTTTGTTTAAACAAAAGTAATGGAACTTTGGAACAACAGCACCATGTTTCTGGACTTAAGTTAATATGTCAAATAGGGAAAATGTAAAGTTATCAGTCAGAGAAACAAAACAGAACTGAAGAGACTCACACCCACATGAATATTCAGTTTGAGCAATGATAGCGGCATCGCAGGGAGCAGACAGGGAAGCAGGACAATGAAGGGAATATAAAGGCACTGGTTCCTTCTGTGTGATGAATCTAAAATGCGGAAAACCAGATGTATTTCTGTGCTAAAAAAGTCTTGAAGTTTGCATGTTACCCACAAATACTATTGCTTTCCACTGGAGTAAATGAGTCCTCAATGTCTTGAAGTTCATGCACCGATGCACAGGTCGAGAGACCTGTGCTCACAGGTTGCCCACTCTCTCTTTGGGTGGGAGACCTCAGGGCTTCTGCACAGCAAAACTGAAGTGGAAGGTTTACACTTAGACCCTTAAGGGCAGAGGAAAAAACTGAAAACAGGCACTACTTACCCAGGTGTTTCAGTCAATTAACATGGTGGTTAAAATATCCTGAAGGGAAGAAGTAAGGCTGAAATCTCCCCTTTCTTGGTTAGCGTTCTAACAGCTAAAATATTATATAAAAGCAGGGTGCGCTTTTCCCTTCTTAAATTGTGGTACTGTTTACTTCAATATTCCTTTACTTATATCTTCTAACTTTTCCAGTTTTTTTTTTCAATTACTCATAAACTGGATCTGATACTCCTCAATTCTCTCTCATGCATGCTTCCTTCCTGTAGTTAGACTAGGTTGGCTGAAAAGTGAGTAGCTACTGTGATGCTCATTCTGATTTTCTCACTCAATGATCTCCAGCTTTGTTACTATTCTGTTCTGTGCATATATGGAGTATTTCAGTTACTTAAGGCTTATTTTCTCTTGATGGATAACTTGGATTAAAGTTACAAAAGGATTTGAATAATTATCCTCGAATAACTGTGTTTATGAGCTACAGAATTGCCAGAATGGTTTATCTCAAACTGTTTTCAAAATGGATCATGTTAAACCAGATGTGGCACTTTTATCCTGGAACAAGAGTATTCACAGATGAATTATTCAGGGACTGCTGTTCTGGAAAAAACTATTCTTGAGTAAGTATTTCTGAGCAGCTCACATGTAGAAAGGCTTTTGTGCTGATATTCTCCACAATTCACTCATCACTCACAACATTTAGTGTAACAGCAGTCTGGAAGCAGAGGTGAAAAGAACCACAAATCTCACTTGATGTGCCATGTGGGTTGTTTTTCCTGCAAGCAGCTTAGATGTTCCTTTATAGCCATTAAAAGTTTATTAAAATGCATGAGAGACATCCATTATAAACCAGAAAAAAAGGTTCATTAATATTACATATCAAATGAGAGTTATATCCACACATTCCCCCTCGCCCAAACCCCCAAACACTAAAAAAAAGCACATTTAATGTAGAAATTTAGAAAGGGCAAGAGAATATTTTTATACCATGTTAACTGAGTAATTGATTAAACTATTAAAAAGTGGATCAATAATAAGACCTTCTGCCTAGAAATCCAAGCAGTTCCAAACAATGCTGGCATAGCTCTGTGACATCGTGATGTAGCTGACATTTCCTGACCTTGCATACTTTGAAGGCAAATTGTATGGCCTTCACACAATAGTTCTGGGAGGAATGAAAATAACCCATAAACATTAGAAGGGTAGTGACACTAAGGAAGAAGAATCCTTTAGAATAAACACAGTGGTACAACTAGAGTTAATAGGATGAAATTAAGGAAAAGGGGAAATGTAGGTGGACTGTCATGAGAAAATTCTGGTTTGTAAATTACTAAGCTATACTTGGATACAAAATAATTTCCCAAGAGAAGTGGGGATAACACTCTTACTGCGATGTTTTCATGCTGGTCTATGCGCAGCTATATTTGCATGTGACACTAATATAGTATTGATAGAGAGTAGATTATTTGTTCAGTACTTGAACGTTTGTCTAGTTTACCCATGAGGTCATCTTGTTTCATTTACATACTGGGAAACTGATACAGAGTGAGTTTCACAGATGTATAGAATATGAAGAAGTGAACAAGCATAAATTGATGTCCTAAACCAATATTCATTCCTGACTGCAGCTTTAAAGAAGTTACTGGGGTTTTTTGTAGTCAGCTCTAGCTGTGTTTTAGCTTCTTAGCCCCCTAGGAGACTTCTTACTGCAGGATCCTCTCAAAATTAGGTCTTTCTTTTCCAAAGTATGTGCAATGTTAGTACATCTGTGTAATTCTTGCAGTGCAGCTCAGCAGGCTTTTGCCAAGTAGTAGCTTTCAAGATAACTCCCTATTGGTCTCCTCTGGAAGCAATTGATTAGTAGCTTGGCTTTAAACAAAATATTTTTCCAAAATATTTTCTCCTTAAATAAGCTTTTCATAGCTTGTAACCATCTTCATTTTCCTGTAAATTATAGGACATATATTTTTTGGAGGAAAATCGTTCTCGTTCCAATGCTAGGAAGTTAATACGTGCTGATCTCAGCCAGCAGAGCCAAAGGTGTCTGTGAAACATGCCAGGTGGATAAGCTGCTTTGCAATTAAAGATGAATCATCACTTGTTTGCATTTATTTCCTTCATCTCTTAAAATTGTAACCCTGAAAGATTAAGAAGAAATAAATTAGGTTTTAATAAATATTCTCCTTCTTTATGACAACTTCTGAAATTGTACTGCAGAACTTAATCCTTCCTTGCAGAAGGAGCTCAATTTTCACAGTATCCTCAGTAGTGCAGCACATTATTTCAGGTGGTCTTCTCCAGATAGAAGCTGTGAATGAAATTCTCAGTATGGACATTAATCTGCTTCTGCAGAGCTTACCGGCAAGGTCAGGAAATGTTAACAACTTTGTCCATTGAAACAGCACAAACCTTTAACATGGCAACATGAACCATAATATTAGTCACGAAAAGTCTCCTCTATCTTTGAAAATGCTATGGTTTCTTCTACATATGATGTTAGACAAGTGGACACTGCAAACAAATGCAGAATAACTTGATATTACATTTATAGTTAATTGGAAGTGTTTGGGATATATCACATCAACTTTGCTTACTAATCAGGTCCCAATCACTTTTTTCCTAATTTTTTTTTAGATACATTTCAGTATATGTCAGCCAGGAGGAAAACAAGATAAAGCTGATGTGCAAAATTCCTGAAATTTTTTCTTGCAGCCAGATGATAATGTGCTCACCTGGATGATGGCTGAAATCTTTTTGCATATCCCGCAGATCACTCAGGGATAGGGATCAGGTGATTACCCCTGGTTCTGCCTCTTTCTCCTGTTCTCGTGATGACCCTGGTTCATCTTCATCCTTTGCTTAATAATGTTATTGTTATTAGTATTATTACTAGTTTATTCCTTTCTATTCTATTAAACTGTTCTTATCTCAACCCACAAGTTTTACTTTTTTTTTTTCCTGATTCTCTCCCCCATCCCACTGGGTGGGGGGTGGGGGGAAGTGAGTGAGCAGCTGCGTGATGCTTAGTTGCTGGCTGGGGTTAAACCATGAAATACGGTTACGTATATGAGTAGTGACATATTGCAATAATCAATTCATTTAACAGTGTTGTTTGATTTTGAATCAAGAAGAAAAAAGTTGCATTGCTCATAAAGAATTGTATAGTTTTTATATTCAAGTTTAAGAAATGTACTGAATATGCTGTAGCAGATTTAAGATGACCAGCTATTTCTGTGGCATAGTATTATTGCAGAGAAGGGAAGGAACCAAATGTGATCATCTTATGTGAAAACTGTTGAACATTTGCATTACAAACTATTTTGTTATGATTGTAATGTCTGCATTAATTAAACTAAGGGTTAGATATCTTTTTGATAAAGATTGAAGTCCTTCAGGTGCAACTTTGAAATGCTCAGTTTCAACTTGTCGTAGCTTAGATGGAAAGGGAACACACAGTTTGGGGCATATACCTAGGGAATACTCAACACAGGTATATTACACATCTGTCCTCATTCTTTCACAATCTGAGATTTGACGCACAAGTCAAAAGAGCCTGAAAATGGACTTCACATAGTGTTTCAATGCACATAGACTGGAGCCACTTGTGTGTATAAATCCACTTAGTATTAATGTGTCTGAATTGTTGAATTATACAAGCAGAAAGCTTGCTTTTTACTCAGATTTAAATCACTGAAACTAGTTCTGTCTAGAATAATACATAAGCTTTAATGTTATCACAGTTTTCCATGGGCTTTAGGAAAGATTAGTGGCAACTGGTCATCTGCTCCAAATTTATATGCATTTAATTAGAGTGGCTCTGTACTGGTAACTACAAAGAAATTCTTGGTTAACTCTGCCCTTAGTACATTTCTGTAGATATTGCCAAAATATGTCTACTGAAAATATGTGCTTATCTACAGGGAGTTTTGGAAATTTCCATATCATTTTTTTGTAGTTTTAGGCTTGTTTGTATACTTCTGAATTTTAAATTTTCCTGCCCTCTGGCTCGTGAATTATCTGTAAAAACATGTATTAATAAATCCTTGTATTTTGCATCTAGATAAATAAAACCAATGTGAACTTGCTTACTCTCAAAATCCAGAGTATTTCTAATATAAATTGTAAATCCTGTATTTCATACATTGCTATATTTACACCACACTTTTGAATTCAACTTTCGGGCACCATTTATCCTGCCAAAAAATTTAAATTTAATTTTAAATATAAATATGAATGTTAAAGAGCATTAAACATTGATTAAATTGCAGCCAAAGGTTAGATTTCTGTGGCTATGAATGTGAACAGGGTTAGTCTGGCAATGAGTAGTTTTTAAAATCTATGCTATGTACCTAATTTCCAATGATTTCCAATAGAAGTTGGTTTCTTATGCTCTGCAGATGTCATAAAATCATTTAAAGAATGTATCTAAATCTGCACTGGAGTATCATTGATTCACAAGGCTGTTGCAGCAAACTTTAGAAATTAGCAAATCACTGAGAGTCTTTGACATGAATTTAACATTTAGGTAGTATAGGTATCTAAGTTTTTAGATTTTGGCATTACTAGATAGAATGAATCACTAAAATATAGTAAAATTCAGGGTAACGTGGAGACTGATAACCTGTAACACTTTCCCCTTTTAATTGTTTTTATGTCATGGTTTTACCAGCCCTGTAGTTGAATAGACAAAACATACTTTAACATCTTTCCAAAATCTGTATTCAAACATTTCTACAGAATTCTGGTTTGATGATAACAAATATTTTCCTAGTATCATTAATTACATTAATTCTTCTGCCAATTCCAAGTAAGAAATTACACTGTTTATCCAAAAAAGACTGCCTGAGAATTATTATCACGGAACCATGAGAAGGGAAAATAAGTCAAATGTAAGACCTGTATGTAGGTTAAAGCAATGCTGTAAAATGGTATATAAAAGAACATAGAGAATATATTAGAAATGTGATGATTCAAAGGAAATAGTGCTTAATCATTGTGTTAATAGTGTTAATCAATGAAAACTATTTTTCTGCGAATCAAAACTTTTCAAAAATTGGGGAAGAGTAAAGGCACTTTTCATGTCAAAAAGTCAAACACTTTTTAAATCAAATGTGCTGTAAAAAAAAGTCAATTTCCAAACTAGGAAATATTTATGTAGCTCTTGTGTACAGGTGAAACGGAACAATGAAATAAGCAGGAATGCCTCTGGAATATGAACACTCCAGGAAGAGCCAGAATGGCCTCCAGGGATTGCCACAGCAAACACAACTTAGTAGAATTGTCAATTATGTGTTGGGAAGGACCTGTTCCTTGGTTTATTCTGGAATGAGGAAGTAAAACTGAAGTCTTCTGCAGCCCTTTTCTGACACACTCATCTGGTGCTGAGTTGATGCTGAGCCAAATATTTTCCCTGTAATATCTTTGGGGAGGAAGAACTGGAAGTGACAGTGGTGGTCAGATATTTTAAAGAAAGGGTGCTGATTTTATTTTGGTTTTTTAGCCTGTGAAAAATCTATTTTATCATCTGAAGCTGTCCTTTACCAGCTGAAGAAAGGCAATTCATCAGTTTGGATAATTCTTATAATGCAGACGAGATAGTTGTAATAGTATGGGTAACTTAAATTTTTTGCTCTTTTGTATTTTTTGTGAGTAGTTTGGCCTTCCTAACTCCATACATAATGTGATACTGTAAAACTAATTTCCAGTGAAACCATTGGTTTCAAGGCTTTCTTTTAGCCTATCCTGGTTTTGTTTCTCTTGACTCATTAGTATTCAGCTTCTTATAATGACATTTTCACCAGAATAGTACAGGTTTGTTCTTTAGTAATCCTCCAGGGGTGGAACAAAGCTGCTTAGATTAGCTTTTTGGTGCCAAAGGGGGTCAATATTTGCTCTGATAAAAAAAAGCAGCTAGACCAAATTTCCTATTATTGCTCCCTCATCTGGATGTTTTTTTCTAATATTATTTTCTCTGTTCCATTTTAGTAGTTACAGTTGTGTCTTGGTCTACCTGGACAGAACTATATAATTTGATGAAGTACCAACTGCAGACATAAAGTCCACCTAAATCTTATCCTAACTCTTGCAGAGTTACAAGAACAAAAGTTGTAAGTCAAGCACCTCAGCATTCCTCAGCAGTTAGCATCAGAAGATCATTTTACACTGGAATCTATGTAAAATACAACACTGTATTTATAAAAATAGTTTCTAACCCAAAGGGAAGAAAGTTAGGGAGAAAACTTGCTGTATGAATTCTTCAACATATCTGTTTCAGGGTCCACCAGGCCTGTGCTATCATACAAACAAAACAGTCCCCCCTCCCAACCAATCCCATCCCACAGTATTTATGAATTGTTGGTTTGTTCTTTGTAAATGAACAATTCAATGCCAACCATCTTTTTTATTTTGGCAGGCAGCTGTCTTCACACATTTGATACCTGTAGTGTTTTTATAAACACTTAAATGTTATAATAAACATTTAGAGAAAATATTGTCTAAAAATGAGTGCAAAAAAAAGATATGCTATTATTCTGTTTTACTGTTTCTTATTGGTTTTCTTATGTTACCAGAATGACTGTGTGTTTTGTTGCTTTTTCTGGTTGTTGACTGAGACTAAGTAACAAACAATAACAAAAGAAATCTCAGCTTCTGATTGCCAGTCTTGCATTGCTCTCAGAGCTCCAGCTGCTGCAGCTGACAGTTTCCATTGGAGTCTCCACTTTTGTTAAATAATGTAAATTTCTAGCTTTTCAGGTGAAAATATAATCTGATTGCAAGGATGGAAAACTGATACCCGAACTGGTTATCCCTGTGCTAATTTTGTATGTTACATTTTGCTGAAGAAGAAGGGATTAAGAGAGTTCTGATTCACAGTCTTGAACAGATAGTTGGCAGTGTTTAATAATCGAGCATGATAAATGAACAGTCTTCTATATTTCTGTATGTATTTTGCAGTCAAGTCTTTGCAATGGAATATTTTTTGAGAGAAAATTGCTGCTTAGCTAATACCAAATTTTGGGGTGGGACTATATTTACTTCAGCTAATTGGCAGTTTGCCTGATTTCCTTACTTGATTTGGGTGTATCAGCAAATCATCAATATTAGGTAATTTCCTATTTTACAAATAGGTTCTAACCAGGTTGATGACCACACTTTACTGTTCCTCTTGGACATATATAGCATCAAGACAGAGACTGTCTTTGACCACACCAATGTATAAAAAGATATTGCTCCATTCTTACTTCTAATGTGTGGAGTAACACTTTTATGCTTTTGAGAATATGAAAAAAATTTAAGCTGTATCTGTGACATGTAAGGCAGTCACTTTAATTTCTTATTTCACCCTCAGTCAGTAACAAAGTGTATATTAAAGAGGAGATAAGCAACGTGTATCCAGGCTAAAGTGAAGCCTTATGTCTCGTATATTTCAATAGGAATTGACCAGATACATGAATTAATCATGGACTGGATCCGCTAGGAAGCATATTGAAAAACATAGTTTTCTGGCCACTCGGCGGCCTAAACACCATTGAAATAGTCTTGCTAAAAGAACTGCAATTTTGGGGGACCCCTCTTCACCTTGAATAGTGTGCCGTGCTCCATGTATAAAACTCCAACTATGCAATAGTGATCTTAGAGTTGTAACTGAAGTATTTCACTGAAAATAGGGCAAGAAAACTGGAACATTAGACTGGAAAGGGGAACCAAGAAGGGGAACCATGGTACAGAATAATTATTTGTAGATGTGTCTCAATCTATGCTTAACACATTTTTGCAAATTGCAACTCAAATTCATGCATTTTCACTTTCTTCTTGTGAATGTCCTCCTTTAAGCTTTGACATAACTTTTGCAGTTCACATTTTTCCATTGAGAAAGCAGAAAATATAGTAGATACACTGTTGGTATCTTCCTCAAAACATTTGCAGGTCTTACGGGTCCTCTTATGGATCTGCTGTTTCGATTACACTGTCCCTCTGCCTTGTAACTTCACAAAATGCTCTTTTCCTTGTTGAGAATCTTCGTACTTGATTTCAGTTGCCCCATCTGAAACCTGCTGGTGCACGGTTGATCTGACAGCTCACTGGGCATGGATTTTGATGGTATAGTCATGCATATGACTCAAAGAACAGAAGACTGAGACTAGTATGTAGTACAAAAGATTAATATGACTTTTGTCCCATGTAAAAGGACCATGGGTCTCTGAAATAATCTCATAATCTTTCCATAAGAGGTCAGGAGATAAATTCATTTTATACTGTTTTTGATATTTGTTTATGATGAATTATATTCATAGAACTGTCTTAGTATGTTTTAACTTCCATTTCTACTAAACAGATTTTCTGGAATGAAAACCTGTTACTGAGTTACCTTGTATTTAAAAATAACATAGCAGCAATGAGGATTCCTATGTAGTCCTCTTCTGCAGAATTACATCATCAGAATCTGATTACTCTCTGAGCTCGATGATGATGTAATAAGATTTATTTTTAGTAATGAGAGTTAAGATATTTAACCTCTGCTACTAGAAGAGGATCAAGAATTTTATTACAGCTGCTAAAGGTCTGAGCCTGGATTTCTTGTAAATAATGCAGGATGGCTGGTCTCCACCAACCCCGGAAACTGAAAGATGCTGAATTCCTGTTTCTGGAACATATTTTTACCTCAGGGGAACTGTGATATGTTCTCACACTGTCATCTAATGAAATAAGCAAAACTGAAAATAATGTAACCAAACCATGTCTTAACTCCCACCCCCATCCTTTTCCCCCTCCCTGTTTTTTGATCTCTTTGCTACAACTGCTAGTTTTTCTTAAATATCTGGGACAAAATGCAGAACCAATGAATGTATTTGAGAAGGAAATAAAATATGTATCACTGCATTACAGTTCTAACAAACTGGATAACAAACTTGCATAATTTTTTAAATATTAAGTTTCAGTTTGGAAATTTAAACTGGGAAAATCCTGTCCAAGGTTATTGAAAAAAAATGCTCTCCTCGGTTCTGATATTATTTTTGCACTTAATTAGATATGTCAATGGACTGTGGTGGTCAGTGAGCTATCTGGAATACATGCCAGATGCCAGAAAGAAAAATTGCATTGTAGTCTGTCTTTAGATGCTGACAATGACATACTATTGTCTGTCCCCTGCTGAGTGTGTGTGTGTAGATAGGAAGAGGGAGAGGAGAAAGCTTGGCCAGATTGATATTTCCCTTGCTTTTGTTATGCTTTGCTTTCTCTGCTTTTATAGCAGGCTTATTAATGTCTGTGCTCCCAACAGGGCTTTTAGCTTCCCCACAGGCAGCTGCCTGCTACTACCTATATCTGCAGTAGGCCTTTGTCTTGCTTGCTGTCCGTTTCTGAATCTGCACACCTCCAGTGCAATCGCATACCTACTGTTAATTGAAACCTCCTGATTAAGTATTTTGTTGCATCAGCATAGAGTTAGAAGTCTAACCTCAGCTATTAATGACAGCTCACTTATCAAAAGTGTTACTTGAAACAAATGCAACAAAAACATTAAAGAAATGCTTGATTGAAATAATTTTTTGTAATTCATTCAGTCTTTTACTATCAAATAATGTTTTTGCTTGTTTTTAATATTTTTATCCTATAAATGGTTTGATGGCTGAAATATTGAAATACATCCAAATATATTCTATATACACTCAATATATATTCAGTAAGCATATATACTTGATGTAAAACTGTATGTGTTTAATGTTAGTAAAGTACAAATATATCTGACAATTTTATATTTATTGATAATTCATTTATTATAATATAAGACAAATTCCGTTACTATGCTAATAGATTTTTGACATAGGAACCATTTACTTTCCCAACAGTTGTGTTTGATTCTTTGAAAGTGTTCTTGCATTTCATTTTCACATTTCAGGTTAAAACCAGTTTACCTCACAATGTATAATTGCCATTTTTCCTGGCTTTGCTCAATACCTGTTGTGTAAATCATAAGCAACAAATGAGCAGGGGCTTTTCCAATGGTCTCTGCAGAGAACTGGTCTTGCCAGTGCTGAGCGCTCAGAATTATGGTGAATTTTCACACTTCCAGTGGCTGGTTGGTGAGTTTTATGTTGATTTTTATGTAATACCATGCTTTAGCTACCCCGTGCAAATGTTGTGAGGCTATACACTAGAAGCCATGATGAGGCTTTCTTTTAGCCTATTCTGGTTTTGTTTCTCCTGACTCATTAGTATTCAGCTTCTTATAATGAGATTTTCATCAAAATAATACAGGTTTATTCTTTAGTTCTGAGGCTATACGCTAGAAGCCATGATGAAACTCTGTTATATCAAAATGGCTTCATACAGTTTATGTGTTTTGATGAGAAGGTTTCTGTGAACAAAAGCATAGATAGCTAGCCATTACAGAATAACTAGTAAACTCGGAGCAAAAGTGCCTACTTGGGATATGGAAGAGAGTCAAGTCCTTATTCTGCCTAAATGAAAGCAGAGACATCAACCTGAATCTCTCCTTTGAGGAGAGCTTCTTGTCTCAGTGAATGTGAGAGCATTTGGAGGTAGGCCAGTTCAGCTCTTTCAGCTTACTCCACAAAATAGGCTGACTTTATAACCTTCTAGTACTCCAGTAAAGCCTTGTTCCAACCAGAGTGAGCTAAACAGAGCGGAAAAGTGTGAGCAAAGGGGCTTGCATCAGACTCAGTTGGTACCTGTGTACTTCCCTCAGGCTGGAAGAGTGCACTGATTACCCTAAGCAACTTCCAGGTGAGACGCCAGCTTGCACAGTGCCGGCATGGGCATCTCTACGTCCTGATTCCCCGGGCAGTCTGGACATACTCTGTTTCTGGCCTTGAATTGGCAGAAGCAGGTCAGGTGCTTGAGCTTGGGTTTCCCATTGTATTATTGCAGCCTTTTCTGGATAATGGACTGTTTCTGTAGGGATCAAAGGAGAGTTCTTGATCAAGATATAGCACGTGCGCTTTATTCTTCATACTGCTAAAATACTGCAGGATGTTTTAAGCCAATAAGGTTGTATGTCTGAGCATTGGAAAATTTCAGAATAGAAGACTTGTAAATATAATAAATAATTCAGTTAAATAAAGGAAACATGTTTTTTCCCCTGGTAATATTCTCCAAAGTCATACCGGGAGAATGTAGCAGCCAAACTTCTTCTCAGTTCGGGGATGTTCAGGACTAGGATTTTGTTTCTCATGGACTCTGCATAGATGAGAATTTGTTGTCAAATAAATCACTAAAGTGTCTGCATTGTCAGTTTTGTCTGTGAAGTTGCTGGAGCAGTACAGCAAAGCACTTTGGGGATGTACAGAATGTGAATAAAGATTAAAAAATCTTTAGGGAAGGACAGAAGGCTGAAACAAGAAAAAAGATAAGCCTGATTATTTAGCATATATGAACTTTACCAGTGTTTCACTAAAATGTGACAAAACCAGATATCTCAACTGAATTGACTTTGGAAAGTGTAGATTTACAGTAAGAGGAATTAAATGAAGGTAGAAAAGAACTAAATGCCCACCATGTTATACTGGATTGTCTACATGGATTAAAGCTGAATTCTGTGAAGCACTTCTTTGCCAAATGTGTGTGTACTCACATGCAATGATTCCTACTCTTAGAAAGTTACGGTAAGTATTTTCTTTACTGTTTAATTAACGCTGTTAACCGGGCATTCCTGTTTTTCATTGTAATTTTATTGTCTTTAAGCCAAGATCTTAAGTCCTTACAATTATATTTCAAAAGGATCTTGGGACATATATGTTAACTATCTAAGCTTTAATTGATGTAATTGAAACAGTAGCTCAGCCAAAATTCCTGTTGATTTCACTAGGATACAGTCATTAAAATCAAAATAAAGGATTCAATAAAAAGTACCTAAGCAAGCCCAGAATGATTTACGTTCACAGCAATGATGAATTATATGTCAGATTAAATTATTTGGTTCACATCAGGCATTTTATTTACAGTACAGTTCGCATAAATAAATACTTTTCCTTCAGAAAGCAGAGTGGATTCTTCAGCAGTTTGCATAGAGTTAATCCTATAGCTAGTAAAAACAATGACAAATTTGCTATTAACTTTGGTAACCAGTAAGGTGAAGAGGATTTGGAAATCCTTCTAATTTCAGGCTGAAAATCAGTTACACAGAAGTGTATGAGTTGTGGCAGATGTAGATGGAATAGTTTAAGATACTAAGCTCCATTTCCCTGTTCTGTAGTTCTTGCCTGACTCATTAATACTTAGTTTCTCATAAGACTGTCAGAGCACTAAATCTTTTTTCAGATAGACTTTAAAAATTCCCCACAAATATCTGATAGCAAACTGGAGATAGATTTAAGGGTTTTTTTAACCTGCTTCGTACTGTCATTTTGCAGAGATTTAGCTGGTAACAAAAAAAACATCACAAACAATGAAAATCTGAATGTTTATCAAGCCTCTTTTTCAATATTTTTCTTTCCATCTGGACCTACCTTGCAGCTCCCTGATTTCTTGAATCAGTGTTTTTCAGAGTAGTGGCTCTTGTCAGTCACTCCAATGCTTCTGTGTCTGGGCATGCTAATATGTAACGGTGGGCAGCTGACATGGAAATGGCCAAAGCAGGAAGAAGGTCTGAGCTGCATTTTTAAAGATAACCAAAAAAAAAAAAAAGGAAAAAAAAATCATTACGGGAAAGATTCTCTCAAAAGCAAGGCTCGTTTTTGGCTAGCCGTTTTCTGTACTTACCCCTAAATCCTATAAATAGTAAGCATTAGAAAAATGTATTAAGTAAACATTATGACTATCACAATAAGAGGCATTTACATGAAGAATTTTTAGAGGAGTAGATGGTATTGCTTTATGTATTGAAATTGATAACATAGTCTTGTCAAATTACCATGAAAGATTTGTTTACATTTGCCTTATTTCCTAGGCAGCATTGTTGCCTTTCTAGTACAGACAAAGCTTAATGAAAACTTTGCCATGGTGTTTTCATGTTGTACAATTGCACAACTGAAAACTATATTAATTATATTTTCAGAAATCGATTGTTCATATTACATTAGGCAAAAAAAGTAAGAGGACCCAAACAAAACTCAGCATGATATAAATCCCATTAAAAGTTCAAGGAAAGAAGCTCATATTTATTTCTTTACATAAGCAAGTATTGCAGGAACAGTTTTAAGTTGTGCTCACTACTTTTCAGGGGAGAGTGCGAGGAAAAAAATGAGTAAACCCACTACAATTACCTAAACTTTGTTTGAAGAAAGTAAAAGCTTGTGACGTTCTTTCCTAATTCTGCTTTTTCCTAATTCTGAATCTTTCCCTTAAACATTTAGACTTTTTTTAAATTCAAGGAAAGTACATTTTTTTATTGCAAAAATGGATGTTCAGTACTGGCTTGATTACGACTTATTTTGGAAAAGGAGCTTAACACATTTATCTATGTATTCCCAGTGAGCTTAACTTGTTGTCTATTTTCTTGCATAACAAAGACTGCGCGTTATCATGGTTTTTATCACAGGACTCCCCGATGTTATTCATAGTGAAAA
Organism: Aviceda cuculoides; assembly: GCA_035590195.1. Taxonomy (NCBI): domain Eukaryota; kingdom Metazoa; phylum Chordata; class Aves; order Accipitriformes; family Accipitridae; genus Aviceda; species Aviceda cuculoides. The sequence goes on along the minus strand of JAVJGG010000054.1, from coordinate 2,315,377 downwards.
GGCATACAGCCAATAAAAAGGGAGAATATGGATTTTACAGGCCATAGACAATATGCTTTTTTGCCTTTATCTTGGTGAGTGTGGGAAAGGTGGGAGGTGTTGCAACCCCCCCCCCCTTGAGTTCATTATGAGAATCAGCAAAAAAACTGAGAGTGAGTTTATAAAACTGCATTAGCAGTGCAAATTTGTGGGGATAGCTTTTGTTAAGTAAATCAGAAAGCGGTGAAAATCCAGACTTAATGCATTAAGTCTTCTACATGAGAATAACTGGCTGAAGCACAGGAAACCAGTTTAGTCTGGGACAGTTGGACTTTTTCTGGTAGGTTATTTTTGCAGTATAATCTTTATCTCATTTTACAGTGCATTGTCTGGAAAAATCTTACAGCTCAAAGTTGGGGAACTTGCAAGAGCAGGTAGCTTTTGGGCAGAAATTTTGCTAATTGAAAAAAGAAGAAGGAACAGCTTAGGGTGAAGCAAGAATCTAAAGTTATTACAAGTCTTCCACTTTAATTCACAGCAAATTGAAATAAAATTTAACCACATTTACTGTTACACAAACAGTAATATGTTTAACATATCAGTGAGATTCTAGATCATGGTAAATATTTATGCTATGAATGATGACTAGGTACTAAACCACACATACAACAAATCATGTGCTTAAATAGTTTTTATTGATCCATTTGATCAATAGAAAATGATTTGTATGAATATATGAATAGATGTGCCTATGCTATTTTCACTTCTAATTTAAAAAAAAAATCCTAATGAGAGGACAAGTAATTTCCTGTAAACAAGGAGATTCTTATTTGTTACATTATTTAATGAAGCTGTGGCCCGTGGAACACTCAGCAGTAAATTAGTGCTGATTTCTTCTTTGCTACTGTGATGCCATTTTCTTCTTGATGTACTATTTTTGAGACACCAGGAATTTTTTTTCAAAGGTTTAAATGGAAGTCAGCTGTTTAACACTATTCATAGGAAGAAATTGATCTTATACTAACTGATATAGGTCCAAAATTATTTTAAAATGTTAGGAAAATGTATTAATAACTGGAAGCAAATTACATATTAAAAATTGCATCACATTGTTGCTCTGAATAAATACTGCAATGAGGCCTTTGTAGGCCTCATTGAATATCTTTTCCAAGAAAGAATTTCATTCTTGAATCAAGGAGAATTTTTTTAGAAGGGTATGTGTGATGGGTTGACCCTGGCCAACACCCACACAGCTGCTTGCTCACTTACCCCACCCACACCTGTCCCAGCAGGACAGGGAAGAGACTAGGAAGAGCAAAACTAAAAAAAAAATCATGAATTGAGATAAAGACAGTTTAATAAGTGAAGGAAAGAGGGAAAAAAAAAAAACCAAAACCCAAAAAACAAGTGATGCAAAGGGAATCATTCACCATCTCCCACAAACGGAATAATGCCCAGCCAGTCTCTGAGCAGTGGCTGCCTTTGAAAGCCAACCTGCCTTTCCCCTTCTTCTCCCACTACCTCAGTTTTACTGCTGAGCATGACATTATGTTGTATGGAATATCCTTTCACCAGTTTGGGTCAGCTGGCCCAGCTGTGTCCCCTCGCAATCTTTTGCCTACTTCCAGCCTTCTTGCTACTGGTGCAATGCCTTGAAAACTGGTACTGGTTCTAGTACAACAAATGATGTCTTTGTGTTTTCTTCCATCTAATACTGTGAGTTTGGAGGCCAGTCACAGCTGATTCTATGTCTGAAAACTTATAACATAGAGACAAGCAAGGCAGAGAGTGTGTCAGTTCAGTTATTTTCTTCTCTGGGCTCCCCCATATCACTATCCTCAGAGCCAAGTGAAGAAGAAAGCTTGGGCAGAGTTGCTTTCATTTCCCATCCATGTTGAGATAGAGCTCCTCCTTCCCACTGAAAGGGGGATTTTTCCATCTTGTTTCATATTCCTCTCAATCCTCTTGCATGATGTGGCAAAGTAAGTGTCACTCCATAGTTTTCAAAGAACAAGAGAAGTTTGTTTCACGTTACAACCTCTCTTCTCCAGTAATGTGCTCTTTTTATATCACAATAAAACATTATCTGCCTAAGCCTTTGAGTCAGGGGAGATGGACTGTCAAAAGCCCATTGACTCTTTTACATTTAGAGCCATTGCATGTGGAAATGCACCAGGAATTAGTGTTCCATTTCTGCAGTCCCAGTTGGTTTCTGAAAGTCTTACCAAATACTGTCACAGTCAAAATGCCTTCAGGCTTGCAAATGAAGAGGGGTTGCATATCGAATTGGAGAGCAGGCTGATGGCAGATGGGAGGAACCCATCTGTGGAGGGTCTTTGAAAATCCATCAGTTTCACCCTGAGAAGTTTGGCTTATCAGAAGATTCAGGGTTATCCTGTGGGCTGGGAAGTGGGGTCTGATAAATAAAGTGCATTAAATCTGCTTACAATTCTGCTTACAAGATCCTGACTTCTGTTTTACCCATTTAAAAAACTGATTGAATGGAAACTATTAAAATAGATTTTACTACTAATTAAATGGTAAGCACTGCATCATTTTCAAAAAACCTCTTTTAACTTGACAGCAACTTAAAAAAGATGGAAAGCTTTGAAAATTACTCTGTTCATCTTTATTGGATGTACAAAGAGACTTATTCTAGGATGATGTAAATTGATAGAGCTTCACTAAATTCAGTTATGCCTCTCTTGCACTAGGTACAAATTTGATTTGGGATTATCTTTTGAGTAGTTTAGATACTCTATTTCCCTTCCTAACACTCAGCAGTCCCATTGTCTGTCTCTAACTTGCAGAGGTCAGAAATCAGTCCACTGGAAGAAATCCGCCTGCTTGGAGATGATTCTAGACAAGTTCACCACACAGGAAACACTGAATGTCTCTCCCTGAGGTGAAGGATGGAGCCAGACTTTGGGATGGTCCTTCCAAGGGAAGGGCTGGGACCAGGCTTCCCTGCTGCTGTTTCCCTCCCAGAGGAAAGATGCGGGTGGAAGGGAAAGTTTCTGCTTCTGTGAGGAACAGTGCTGCCCAGTTCCCCCACGCTGGACCAGCCACCAATGGTAGCAAAAGGCAGCTGTCTGCAGTACTAGAGCTCTGTCATTTGAGGCATCTGCCTTTCCCTGCCTACACCTAGAAACAAGATGGCTGTCACATTCAGTGACACTGAATGGTAAGAGATACTGATTTTCAGAAGGCACATAATGTATAATATTTATATTCTTCCTCTCCTCCCCCAGTTGCTTGCTTGTGGCACTTCATATCTGAAGAGTAAATTACAGTTGATCAGAATACCTGGAACCTTAATATATTTCAGGGAGAAAAATGTTTTCCAGTTCTAGCTATGTTGAAGAGCAACTTCTGTTTTACCAGTTTGAAAGTTCAGGGACATACTGTGAGTTTTTCTCACGTTTTTGAGCATTCAGGTTAGTGGCAATTATTTTTCTGTCTCCCCAGATGAACTTAAAGGTTTTCTGTCTTCTTTTCTTTTATTTATAAAACCTGAACATCTGTATCAGTTCATCTCTACTCAGGAAAACACTTAGGTACATGCTAGAAATTGCTCTCCAGAACAGCAGTGTCATCTTCAGAAAAATGAATTCATAATACAAAAGGTTTGAAAACACCTTTGTGATAGTACAGCACTAGCTGTTGATGTGGACATAACTGGGGGAGATGATACTTTTTTTTTTTTTAAGTTAGAATCTTGAAGTCACAGAGATCACACCCAACCCCCCAAAGTGGTTAATATTTTTAATTTAATCTTTCTGCCATTTCTAATGATAGAGGGTACTCTGACAATTAGGATATCCTTGGAAAACTTATCTTCTTTGACTACCAGCATTATTTTCATTGTTTTGTAACATCCTGATAGTTTCTTGCAAGGTGGAGTCAATGATTCTACTGACTCCTTCATGTTTAGAGGTAAAGTGACTAGAGATTCTTTTTTCCTTTCAAAGGTGAGAAAGGTACAAAAGTAATTGCTCTTTGTTATTTAATATTCCTGTGTTTGGCCCTATTTCTAATTGTGTTTCATTAATTAACATAGATGAGACATGCAATGTGGATGTATAGTGTATTTCACATCTTTGCAAATCAAGACCACAATATATCAAAATGTTTGTGAATTGGAAACTTAGTTTTATTTTTGATAAAACTTAAAAGTTTGCAGAAGATATTAATTCTAAAACATCTGCTTGCTCTTATAGATACATTAGTGTCAACTGATTTCTATAATTGTATATTATGGTTCATAATTAATGCTGCCAAAGATGATATAATTTAAAATATATTAGTTATGAATGGCTTTGTTCTTTAGAGAACTTATTTTTTTCCCTATGCATATTGAGATAGGTTTTATCTGTGTCCAGTTCACATTACCCCAGCAATTTTTTGTGTGTACTGGACTCTTCAGAAAATCTGCAGCAACTTAAGCAACTCCTCAGAAAGCATTTTGCAGTGCTTTAATTCTGAATTTGTTTGCAAGTATATGAGATGCTGAGAGTGTAAACATCTGCAGCGGTGCTGAGAATGGGCCAATGTGAACTGTAAGCCCAGATGTTCTTTTCTCTCACTGTATTAACCCAGATATTTTAGCACATGAAAACGGCTTGGAAGTGGCAGCTCTGCCAGAGACAGTGTTGAAATGCTGGTAGTTTGTAAATACTAGATATTTATGTGTGGCCACTTTTACATCCATTGCTCACAATGTATGTTAACTTAGGTATGCAAACAGTTCTCTTGGTTAGATGAAACATTTTCTTTTAGCTCTCTCAGTAAAGGGATGTATACATTTGTGTATCAGGACAGAAAAAATGTGTGGTTTCTGAATCCATATGTTGTATATAATTTAGAGAGATTGTGCAGAAGCTTGTATGAGCCTGTCTTATTCCCCTTCACATTCAGAGAATTAACTTCAGAACACTATCTGTTAGAAAAGTTGTGTGCCCAGTGTGGGCTTATTCAAATGACATAGATTAGAGAAAAGTCTAAGGACCAAAAAGGCAGACAAATCATTTAGTACTTCCTGTGAGTTATAACTGGAATAAACTGGATCACAAAAAAATCTTCAAATTGGTGTGGATGGGAGAAGACCATCTCAAAATTCCACTCTACCCCTACAGATCACAAATTGTGCTGAAGCTGAACCACCCAGGCATCTCAAATTGTACTTTCTCATCCATCAGCTGAAAAACAGGGAAGAACTAGACACCTCGGCTGTGATGGATGAGCCTGGAGTCCCTGGACAATTTATGACCTTAGAGCAACATGTGATATTCTTCTGTCAAGATTCTGGTGTCCAGGTGATAGTATGAAATTCACTCCAGTGCAGTTACCCAGCTAAACATGCACATCACTGCCCCTGTGCAGAATCTCAGGACCTGCTTGAAAAGTCAGTGAAGTTTGCAGGCCAGCAATGGCTTGAGTAGACACATAACCTGTGGTGTTAACACTCAACTGGTGAGGCCGAAAGCAGGGAGGCCAGTAAGCTTGAAGATGCATGAGTGCAGTGATACTGAAAGTTTGAATAGATGCCTTCAGCAGGCAGTGGGTTAGAAGGTTGAACACCACCTTTTGGCAGCCAGCTGGGGAGTTATCAGCATCATCTTTGAGATAAGTGTATAGGGAAGGAAGATGTGCTGGATGATGATGCCTATTTCTGTGACCCGGTCATGCATTTTTCCACACTAGTCTGAGTTAAATAGCCAGAATCCAGGGAGTGGAGGCTGCCCACTTGGAGCTAGAATAGGATTTTGAACATTATGTGCCAGTGTTGTGGATTTCACGGGTGAAACTGCACAGAAAGCCGGAAGGTAATCCTCAATTTTCTCGTCTGCCATAAAATGTGCTAAAGGACAGACATCCCTTTAGCTGGAATCCATGCAGTGCCTTCCTATGCCAGGAAGCTATGAGAGACATTTGTTGCACTTGGCCTCTGCACAGAGAAAGAAATAGGCTTGAGGTCTTCTCTGATGAGGGGCTTCTGATCACTTACCATCAGACCAGCAGCTAGTAGAAAGCTCATGCAAACAAATTTAGCACAGACATTATAATGATGAGATGAAGCCCCTTCTAAGAGGATGTATTTGGAGAGTCTTGTGGTGGGAACGGGGCACAGATGTTAGCTGAGGAGTGCACTTCATACTGCGCTGTTGTGGATGGGTGGCACACTAGAGGGACTGTCTTGTACAGCATGTTCTAGTGTCTTGAGCCTGGGGGAAAAGGCAGCTTAGGATGGATATTGCTGATGCAGATCACTTGTCTTGATAAATTTAAGCCAGAATTTAGGCATGTCAAAGGCAATATAGACATTACTGCTGAAGCTGATTACAAAACTGCCACTCAGTACTGTGCAGGTCACCCTTTGAGTTTGATTGCATCTGTGTTATTTTTTTTCTAATATGAAAAGTTTATTTCTTCTTAACTATTACTATGTCAAGCTTATGTACACATAGTTTTTGCAGGCGAAACTTTCTCTGGATGAATTCTATAGGGAATGTATACTAGCACAATGACTCCAGGAGACTGCATATTTCATAATAATCACTTCAGTGTTGATATAAAGGCTTCTGGCAGTATAGTGTGTATGAAAATGCCTTCAGGACATAATAGGCTTAGGGTACTGCAACTACAATTTGCTTCCCCCCCCCAGTTCTATGGAGCTCTTTTTTTCTTAAAAAGAATTAAATTTGTAAAACTCTTTCTCTGATTCACTTTGGCAACTTTTACTCCTTTTGCTCTTTTTACTGTGATCATGAAGCACAGATTTTACAGAGCTGAAGAGTATAGAGGTATTATTTATTGGTAAGCACACTGTGGATAGCAAGGACTAGTGAGTAGGTAAGGGTTGATATTATCAGACTGAGCATTATATGCTCACCAGTCTGATGAGACATCTGACAAGCACTTGCTGCTCAGGCAGTTTTAAGTCAGGTGAGGAGGGGTCATGTTTGCTCCTTAGATTGAGCTGATCCTTGATGTTGCTAAGTTGCCATCTTCTGTTTCCCCACTTCTTTTAGCATTTTAAACCTCTTAATGTCAGTATTTTTCCTCTTAAGTCATGCTACTAACTATCCCCATATCCACACTCACACTTTCTTCTGTGTTTTTACACTTGTTACCTCACACGGCTTTTGGTTCACTTCCTTTCGGTCATCTCAGCAGTTTTCTCAGCAGACTGACCAAAGGTCACACAGCTGTACTGCTCCAGACTGGGCCTGGGTTCATAGGCAGCGGTAGCCTTTGTGTGAGGGTTGCATGTGAATGGTGTCCCCAGGTTTTTTTCTGACTTGTTTTTTATCTGAAGTTTCTGAGAAAATATTAATATTTGCACTCATGGATTTAGCTACACCCCACTAAGCTCAGATAGTATACAGAAACAGCCAAGACCAAAATTAGTGTCTTGGCAGTGTGCAAGTCTTTACAGAGTTTAGAACAATAAAATAAAATGTCATGATAAAAGACTATGAATAATACTTAGGATTTCTGTTGTGTTTTGCTGTTCAGGGTTCTATACAAACATTAAATTACTAATCACTGAATAAAGTATATTTAAAATAAAATATAAAACATATTCTAGTGTTCAGAAGCCAAAGAGCATTGTGGTACTCAATAAGAATTATGTGGAGAAAATTTCTTGAGTGAGAACTCCACGGTAAGTCAGATATTACTTCCACTATTTGCCATTTCCTGGCATACAGGAGATCCTATCATGGACTAGAATTCCACCCCTTTACACACTATACAAGCAAAACCAAATAATGATCTCTCATCAATGAATTTACAATCTGAGCATAAAATGAGGGATGATAGGCAACAAAATTTTAGGATTTGGTGATATGCGTTAGACTATAATGTAGGTAGTGTACTGCTACATGAACAGCCTAACTTCAATATGGCTTTTCTTGGACATTAAACAAAAGAGGTTATAAAGAAGGAAAATGTATGAATTTAATATGGGTCTTGCAGCTGTCTTTTTTACAAGATTTATGAATCTTAAGCAGAGATCCCATGGGAAGCCTGTATTCTGTTTAACTATAAAAAACAAGTGGCTGAGAGTGCTACCTTTACTGCAAGACTGGGTTTCTTCCATCCATGCTGGAAGAAATGTCAAGTTAATTATCATCAGAATAAACAGAATTTTGCTGATATTTAGTTGCATTTTTATAATCTAAAGCTGTGGTTCTGTGGGCATTTAAACAGGTGTGTACCTTGGCTCATGTGAGCAGTTATCAGCTGACATGATGAAGTGAGTCACAAACACCTTGGCAGCTTTCCACTTGGAAAATGCACTGCTCTAGCAGACTCTGAATCTACCACTGTTAGGTCTTCAGGAGCACTTTTAAATAGCCTTCCAAGGTGTCTTGTCTGGCTGCCACTGTGCTCTTTCTCTTTGAGACTGAAACTTTAGAAGAAAAGAAAATCCCCCCCTAGATGACTGCTATTCAAATGTCTCAGAATTCCTCTGGAAGGCTCCTTGATTTTTCAGTGACAGCCTTTTTGTGCTTCACATATTAAAGTACCAGAGACAGCTGGTGGAATATCTTCTGCTCTCTTGAGCACCTCACCTGTTACAATAAACACACAGTAGTGTGTTACAGGTTGGTTATCCAAGATTTACAGAGATACAGACAACAGGTTTAAAGTTTGGGCTTTATTTGTTTTTGATGATTTCAGCAAATTTTTTTTTTTCATTTTGTTATTGAGAGTTTGTATAGTTTCACATCTGTCTTTGAACTTTCAGCTTGCTTTATGCTCCTACGTACAGGTTGCAATCTATCTGTGTATGGTGCAGCACATAGGCACTTTACCTGAGAGTAGAGCGGCACCATATGGACAGATAATATCCCTGTCTTCTCTCCTGAAGTATGAAAAGGTATGTGATTAATGATCTCTGGCCTGAAAAGCTAAGATATATCATGAGCCATGAGGAGGTTTTCCACCTAGAAGTCTTGATTATGGAGATGAGTGTATAATTGATGAGAAAGAGGGAAAAAACCAAAACATTAGGGAAAGAAATTACATATCTAAGATGGTTTGAGTGTCTCTGATTCCATCTTGGGATATAGAAATGGACTAGGTAATCTCTCAGGATTTCCTCCATCTCTACTTTATATTATTCTGTTTTTCTAGAAGAAATGTAGGATGCCAGGATTAGTACCTGTCTGCATGCAATGCTGTTTCTAAATAACACGTAACACCAGAATAACATCTTGTCTACAGCCAGTGGCTTCCTCCATGCAGCTCTTTATCTGAGTTTATTAGGAGGGATTTGCAAGGGGAAAGAAAGAGACCAAACAAGAGCATAGGCAGAATTAAGATGGAGGCTGAAAAGAGGACTGATATCCAGCTGGCTCTGCAGTGAAGGAAAACCAGTCTAAAGTCAACAGAGAAATATAAAAATGCATCTGGTGATACTGCAGACATTTAGCATGTCTATAAATAAATAAATGTAATGCATTCTCAAAGTCAAGCTCTCTTGTAGTTCTGCTTACTTTAGCAGGGATTTTCATGTCCCTAAGGGCACCAACAGCCCTGACTGTCCCTGCCCTCCCCCTGGGGCCTCCCCTCACTCAGCCAGGGCCCAAGACCCCATTTCAGCCCCCCAGAGCTGTCAGTCCCTGTCCCAGCAACAGCTCAGTGGTGCCAGTCTCCAGCTCCCCACGGTCCTGCAGGCCAACATCATGGCCCAGCTCGGTCCATCCCTGTGACCACAGAGGTGCCCAATGCCACCAATGCCTGGTGGTGGGATGGGCTCTGGCTGTGGCTGCCAGGCCCTGAACTGATGTCCCTGGGGAGCCCCTGCAGCACCCTGGCAGGGGTATAGAAATCAAAGTCTGGAGTTAATTACTGTATTTGTTACGTGGAGCAAACCTACCCAAACCATAACTGAGAACACACCACTACCTCAAACTCTTTCAGCTGCTACAGCCCCAAACAAAAGCCATAATGAGTCTCATATAATAAAGTTTTGTGAAAATTATGTATGTTCTACATGACCATATTTAATATCAGAAAAGCAGGGCTGGAAGGGACCTCAAGAAGTTGTGGAGTCAGTCTTGATCCAGTACAAGTCCTGTTATCAGCCATGCCCAGCACATTTTTTCCAGTCTGTAAATATTACAGCTATTTATTTGTCTGTGTTATTTGTCAGTGCATATCCCAGCTTCTTAACCATGGAAGTTGGAAATGTGTGGCTGAGTTTCATCCACTGCCTTAAAACCAGCAGGAAATAAAGGAGTAGAGACAATCTTGACAGGAGAACTTCCTTGTGTTTGTAGAAGAAGGAGCTAATTCTGGTTTTTAAGTTAGTAATACAATTTTCAATGCAATTTCTATGTTACATGAATGTTTCAGTTCTTTGCTTTTTCCTATTTTTCAACAACTCTTTAAAAAAAATCTTTTTTTCAAGCTCTGTTTTTTTTCTTGGACCATTATGTAAATCCAAAAGCCATGTTTGCATTCAAGTCTGTGTACTGTCATTTCCCTCCTTGGTTTCTAAACATGTCCAGACTGACTCAGAAAGCTTGGTTTATTCCATCAAGTTTGGCTGAGGCATTTATGGATCAGATTGAAGAAGCTGCTGGTGTCTGAACTGAGATTTCTGTTTCTCTGAGTAGTGGAGAGGGCATTTGGAGAGACTAGAGCAGAGATACTAACCAGAAGTTAAGGTAGTTCTGTCTTCAAACAACAAAAGCTAAGCTACAGTGGCGTATGACACTTCAGTCTTGCACAATTCACCTCACTCTAGCTTTTGCTTCCAAAAATGGTTTCTCGTATTAGTCGATCTTCCTCAAAGTGTCTGGTATTTCCACTCTTATTTCTTTCCCTTTCACTCACTTCCCAAGACACTGCTTGAATTCTGTCCTAATATAATTTCTTTAGCTGAGTATCTGCAGAACAGGTTAAATATATGAAGAGAAGAGAAATTTTACAAAGACTTGAAGGCACTGAATTTTTTTTTGGTTTGTTTTTTTGTTGTTGTTGTTTCCTGCCCCCCCCAATGAACAAGCCCTAACACTTTTAAATTTGTTGCTAGGAAAATCTAGATTTTTTAAGATAGGTTAATCAAAATGTATCTTTACAAAATTAAACTGTTGTGTTTAAAATTTAGACTTCTTACTGTATTACGCAAATTTGAGACTTTGAACAAAGAATGATTTGAAAATTAAAAGATGGAACTTTTTTTCTGCTTGCATCTTGTCAGAGCTTTATTTTCTAGTTTTCGTTTGAAATTAAATTACAACATAATCCAATTTTATTAAATGCTCTGATTTCAGCTAAGCAGTCTGTTTTTCAGAATTTGTCCACCAAATTTGTCTGTTTTTCAGAATTTGTCCACCAGTTTTACTTCCAGTAGCTAGTGCTGAATAGGCACAAAGAGAAAAAATTCCTCAGCAGGAGAGGAAATAATGTTGTTAAGCAAAGACTTGTGCTGAATAACCACCACTGATTGTACAAAATTAATTTCAGTGTGTAGTTTTTGATATTCACAAGAATTGTGATGCAGTGTAGTTCCTGCAAGAATAATTGTGCTATAACTCCTAAGAACGAATTTCAAATAAAATAGAAAACTTGGAGAAAATAACAGGCATGAAGGACAAGCACTGCCAAACCAGCAAACCACAACTTTAATTTTTCTTATCTATTCTGCTCTCTAGATAGTAAAAATTTATACTTTGTCCAAAAAAAAGACAAAGGTACATCGTAATAGTAATGCCCTGCATATAGGATTTTGAAGAAAATGGGTTTTGCAGTCCTGGCACTGGCTGGTGTGTCAGGTTCTATGTTGAAAGGTCTTTGGATTTTGGTGCCACTTAAGTTAGGTGCCAACGTGGAAAATGTACTAGATGAGATATTTGACATTACATCACATATAGTTTGATATAAATGTTCTGTGGTAGTTTGGGTGGATTTAATTTTGCCTACTACCACTATTAGTGCTTTGGGATATGGTGACAGATTTATAGGTGTTTGAGTTTCACATGAGTTAAGGTGATAAATAACCTTTAGCACTCTCTGGAAGACTAAATACTTTAATCCCTTCCTAAAATCCTTTTATACCTTTTGCTTTCAGAGGTAAAATAGAAGGGTACAGACTAAGAAACTCACTCAAATCATGCAGTTGAATTAAAAAGTAAAATATTGATGACAATGCCAAACTCTACAGCTAAAAATAATAGAGGTTAGGAACATGGTATAACACATAATCTATTATAGTAGCTGTTACAAATTAGAAAGGTGAATTGGAGTAGGTAGATAGACATGTAGACATGTTCATGTAGATAGACATGAACTGGATTTGATTTTAACCTAGTACTCTCAAGTGTGTTGCAAATTAAGAGAAACGTTTACATTTAATGTATACAATTGGTAAGGCCCTGTGTAGAATTATTAATACTGCAGAAAATCTTACAATTGTAATGTGCTTTGTGTGTGAATGCACTCAGATTGAAGCCCATAAATAGCTTTGAATAACAGTAATTTGAAGTGAGAATATGTTGCTGCCTGCATTCAGTATCACTGCAGTTTATACAAAGAAGCCTGCCTTTTATTTATTAAAATAAAGCACAGTCTCAGAGTATACATTTACTCATAAGCTGTTACCTTCAAAATATTTTTCAACAAATGATAAAGTGCTTGGAAATGTACTTTTCTGTAAGAAAAATAATAAATTTGCTAATTTTATGCTGTTAGAAATGGAAGTAATAAGATTTTGTGTGGAACTAGGTGGACAAAAACTTAAATAGCTCTATGACTTACTAAGAAACTGGTATTTTTTTGTCACTCTGAGATTAGCTTGTACTTAAAATGCTCCTGTGATACCTCATGGTATCACAGAGAATACCTCATTCTTTCCTAATGGTAATATTTCTTGCAGGATTGCTTCCAAGTTTCACTAAGGCCTGCTCCTTGGGATGCATCCCACTACCTGTGGGATACATCAGGAGAACCAGCACGTTGTGGGTTTGTCCAATAGAAGAGACTCGTGTGATGAACACCATTATGTAGATCCTACACAATTTTGTGGAAATGTAGGAGTGCATCTTATAAATATTGAATCAAGGCAAAGTGAAAACTTTCTATTACTCTGATGTTTCAGTACCTCATCTGACTTTTAGAAGAGCTGTAAAAATTCATGAATAGTTTACTTCATAACAGTTACTCTGAGTTTGACCAATTCCAGTGCTTATGTAAAATATTCCTCCATGGTTGCACAGTGACTAACACAATAAGAACCCCATTGGTGATTGCAATGTCTGTATCTCACCAAAATATAGATGATAATGGTGATAAGCTGTAGTTGTATGGCACATACCTGGAAGGGAGAGAAAAAAGAGAGGGATGCCTGATCTGCATATTGCAAAGTAAATGTTAAAGTGTACAGACTACTAAAAGAGAGGCAATAGCTCAGAATAAAACTCCCTATCATGGAAACTGGATTTCTAACTTAACTAAATGAAAACTTTAAGCATACTTCAAGTAGCCTTAAAAAGATTGAAATATATTGTTTCTATTAATTTCTTAATATTTAAAATTATCAGAAATATTTATCATTGAAAAGGAGTTCCTTAGCATGCTTAGCTCCTTGTAGTATTTTGAACCATTTAAAGCAGCACAGAAGTGCAGAGCCAGGAACCTGGGCAGATATCCAAAGGCACTTTGGATTTTCAGTCATGGGAATTTTGATCTAAATATTCTTTGATCATTTTAATTAAATTCAGGACAGGTAAAATTGTGGAAATTTCTGGAGAAATATTTTTTATTTTCACTAATATTCTGTAAAAGGGAACATAGATATTTTTCTTTGTTGTTGTTTTGAAAAAAGAGACCTTTTTGAGATCAGCACACTGATACGTCATGGAACTGCTCTGTTGTGATGCCCAATGATCCTAATGATCCCTTTCATCTTTATTGCAGCAGTTCATAGACTGCAAAACAAATCATAAAGCAATACAATGTAAGTGCATCAAAAATTAATGTAAAATTTTGTATAAAGTGGTTTGAGAATCAGAGTGATTTGCTGGTAGAAACAATCTCTATATAGAGCTTGGTAGCTTAAAAGAGGATTTTAGTGTTAGTAGTAGTTACAAATAGTGAAGCTTTTCTTTTAATTATTAATAAGACAGAAATAATTAAAAAGTCAGTATTAGGAGAATCAGTGCCTTCAATAGAATAAGACCTATTATGTTTTCCTAGATTGATAGTGAGGATGAACTTACATAGGATAGTTGGCAGAAAGTTTCAGTGCGTTCTCTGCAAAAGAATGACTTCTCCATGTAGACGATATTGCTTAAGCTGTCCATTTCCAACTTATAAATCATGCCTGGACAACATGAGTCTTCAGAAAATCAAGGGTCTTCATAGCTGCCTTTTGGGTTTTTAAATTCTTGGCTAACTCCGGTTGATTCTTTCAGACTTTTTTCTGTGGAAAAGTTACATGTATTTTTACTTCAAAGATTTTAGTAGGCTATACCAAGCCTGCTGCTGCAAAAACCAGAATGCTTCTTGCAAATCACAAAACATAAAACAATGTTAAAATGCTCGGCTCATTAATACTGAAAGCAAAAATCACCAAGCTGAATGAACACATATATCTCTGAAACTCTCTGGAAGTCTGTCATTGTTTAACCCCAGCCGGCAACTGAGCCCCACACAGCCACTTGCTTACTCCCCCACCTCCCAGTGGGGTGGGGGAGAGAATTGGAGGAATAAAAGTGAAAAAACTTGTGGGTTGAGATAAATATAGCTTAACAGGTAAAGCAAAAGCCACATGCGCAAGCAAAGCAAAGCAAAACAAGGAATGTATTCACCATTTCCCATGGGCAGGCAGGTGTTCAGCCATCTCCAGGAAAGCAGGGCTCCATCACGCATAACCCTTACTTGGGAAGACAAACACCGTCACTCCGAACTTCCTCCCCTTCCTCCTTCTTCCCCAGCTTTATCTGCGGAGTGTGACATCATGTGGTGTGGGACATCCCTTGGGTCAGTTGGGGTCAGCTGTCCCAGCTGTGTCCCCTCCCAACT
>JAVJGG010000054.1:2280758-2300204 GCA_035590195.1 Aviceda cuculoides | reverse complement strand
TCAGCACAAATCCAAAACACAGCCCCATACCAGCTACTATGAAGAAAATTAACTCTATCCCAGCCAAAACCAGCACAAAGTCATTGGGACTGAAGCTTGTTTTCCTGATCCTCCATATGGAGGCCTCCTCATGTGGACAAATGGTTGGCCCACAATGACCAGAATTCAGAAAGATGGGAGTGGGGAGGGGGCCAAAAGAAGACTATAATTAACAAGTAATTAATGTGGTAGGACTGGATACTCTTAAAAAACAGGATCTCGAAATAAGTGTTAGTGCAGAAAGGTTCCGCTTTTGTCAATGGGATCCCCAGTACTTATGCCTGCCCTCAAGGTTTTTTAAAATGCAATTGAATATGTTTTCCTCATAGATGCCTTAGAAGGGGAAAAAAATTGGTGGCTGGGAGAACATAATTGGGGATTAAAATGTTAATGAATCTCTCATTTTGCATCGTTAATGCATTTATTGAAAGATAGTTATTGATTTAATTATACTAACAAAACAAATTACATTAAAAATCCAGTCTAACTTAGTTTTGAACCTCGGAAATGGAAATAGGTTTTTCACCTTCAGAAAAGAATAAAATCCTATTTCAAAGACAGGAAATCAGTTGGATTATGTCTAGAAATTTATTATGGATGCTTTTGAAATGTTATTGGCATTGAAAGTGCGGGGTGCTATTATTCTGCAATGTAATTATAATTGGCTTGATTGCATAATCTTACACATCCTAGTAATAACATTTGCAGAAGTAGATATGGTCTAACTGAAATCCAGGCAGACTTAAATTTTCTGATAACACTGTTAAAGCCCTACAGTAAATTGTAAAGGAAGTACATTCGCAGTGCTGCTGCATAACATAAGCACAGTTTTATATGTCCATAGAATATGAAGACTCAAGGTACATAAGGAATGATAAGACTGCATATTACGTTATATATAGACAGCAGACATTCCAGTTATGAATGGACTTTTTTTTGGTAATTTTTCTTCCCAGAGTTTGGGAGACGGACAGCCTCCTAATAAAGATTTCTGCTCTTACAAAAGAGCTAAACTGCAGCTGTTCAACTTGCATATATTTTGAGTACTTACGCTCATAAGTGGCTGTTGAGGAAGTAAAATTTCACTCCTGAACTAGGGGCTAGTCCAGGATCTTGTTCCCCAGCTATTCAGTTTCTATTGCTGGCAGGCAATAAGTAACTGGGCCTTCGCTACTTTATGTTAGTGTGCTGACAAACAGCTGTCTGCCACCCTTTGACTGCCATTTAGCAGAATATGCTGCATCTTAGCTTCTCGGAACCCAAGGCCCTATAGCTTCATGTGGCCATGGAGCCATATTTTGTGCAGAGCTTTTGCAGGAACCTATCCCTAAGTGCTTTTTTTTTCAAATATGGCTGAAATTTGCTAATAGATCCAAAACAAACTGTGCAGGAGGGATAAATAATGCAAACACAGAATGATATTAAAAGCTGTTCTCTTAGGAAGCTGAATTAGAAATAGTTTAGGCAAATGTTAAAAATTAGAACTTTAAAAAAAACAACTATATGCCCATGAAAATGCTTTAGAAACCTGTGTCTTTTTTTATTGTGGTTAATTCTTTCTTCTTCCTCCTTGATTTTCTTTTCTCTTTAACTTTTTTTGTTAGACTGAAGTTACTATTTTCATTTGAGGAAGCTGAATAAGTTATGAAGAGGTACAGACAGAAAAAAAAAAAGTGCAAAAAGAAAGAGAAAATAAAAGTGAAACAAGTATCCCTACACAGTGGTCCTTCTGTTGTGCATAATGGCAAATGAAGAAAAATAATAAGAAATTCTGCAAATGGGTATGACAAATATTTTGAAACATCAGAATTTTAAAATGTCTTATTTTGGCCCCAAACTGAAAAATGTGAATCATTGTATGGAAAAACAAAAGCTTAATGGAAAGATGCTAGTGAATATGAAATACATTTTCAGCAGTAAAATGTCAAACTTGTAGCATCACTTGGTCACAGGTTGGTTATAAACAATAAGCCTTCTTATTTCAGCAACACTACAGAAGTATAATAGCAGGGACTTCTGCATGCTGAGCAGAAAGTACATTCAAAAACCTTAGAAGGGCTCTGACAGAACCCAGTTTTGAACCACATTTTTCTACTGACATTGGCTATTTTATTTTCTCTGTACTGGCCAATAAAACAGTGTTAACTACATTTATATTCAATACTCTCTCTGAATAGTTTGTTAATACCATTCTTGTTTTGGTGGTTACAATCATTCTTTCTCTTAGTTTCGCATTATGTTTTCTTGCCCAACGTAATCTTTGATAATATGTCTATATTTTCCAATCGTTCCTTTCTCTTGGATTTCTCTTTACTTGACAATGATTTGCTTCACTCTTCCCATTGATGTGTCTTTATGCTCTTTGCTAGTACATCGCATAGAATCATAATTTAGGAACCTCTGGAGGTCATCTAGTCCAACACAGGTCTCATCAGATCATGCTTCTCAGGGCTCTGTTGTCTAGTGTTGAGTATCTCCAAAGATGGAGATTCCATAACCTCTCTGAGAAACCTAGCGTGTGTTTCAACCTGTGGCCATTGCACCTTGTCCTACCACTATGCACCTTCAGGAAGAATCTGGCTCCACCTCCTCTGTATCCTCGCAAGTGCTGAACAGAGGGGAAGAACCACTTACTTTGACCGGTGGGCTGTGCTCTTACTAATACAGCCTGGTAGCTTAACACTGGTAGCATCTCATGCTTTAAGACAACTGATGCTCCTAGTACTTATATGTGTTTTTGAGAACTTGTGCTATTAATAGAGGCACGTAAAAGTTGAATTAAAGCTTTAGTCAGTTTTTGTCTTTGGCCTGTTGTTTTGCCTCATTTGTGGCTTCTTACAGAGAAACCAGCAGCTGCTATTGCTAGTACCATACTGACACCTGCAGTTATTGACTATGACAGAAGAAGCAGGTGCTCAAGCACTACCCATCCTCAGTTTTGTCCCCTTGAAGAAAGGACTATTTAAAGAAAACCCCTTGTGCAGCTCATCATGATATGCAAACCTGAGGCATGTTATGTTGTTGCATTTTGCAGAACAGCTCAGTGAAGAGAGAAAAAAAATCAAACCTACAGTAGTCCATGAAGGCCATTTCAGACTCTAATCTTTTTTTTTTTTGGAGCAAAAAAACTTCCAAAATCATCTTAACTGTAGCTCTGGCTGCATGAGATAAGGAATAGTGCTGAGACAATCCTGTTTCTTCCTTTCAACCTATGCATCTATACCTGTGAGCAAGGGCTTTGCCTGGCAAGATGAAACTAAATATATCTTGCTTATATTGCATATTTCCTTGAACAGTTTAATGGAATTGGCAAAGAAGGAAAGGACTTAAGGGCAGTATATAGATGTTTACTACTATATGTAATACACTCTGTAAAATGAAAATATGTGTTTTAAGGAAACGAATTCAGCCATTTAATTCCAAAAGTTGAAAATCACAAGTAGAAGTCATTCTTACACACTTTTTTTTAGTGTTTTGATGTCTGCATTCACTCTACTTATGGTTAATATAATTTAGTGGAACTATTAGTACTCCATTTTTTCAAAGGGTTTAATGGAAGTGAAACTTGCCATTTCAAAAGTGTTGGAGATAGAAGACTTGAATATACAAATACTGAATGGCAATGCAATCTTAAACATCAGTGGACTTCATCCCTGTCTGCTGTGCAAGAACTGCTTCTCTTGGATGTCATCACATTTTTGAGCTTTCCAGTGCCCAATACTGAGGACAGCCCAGGTGATTTGCTTCAGTCGGGCTGCTGATAAACTAGATGTGGCAGGACTTTTCAGAAGACCTTGCCCTACTTTAAAGGAAATGGGGATTACCTAAATGTTTCAATAATCTAGGTGCATATCAGTTTGCCTATACACTCTAACATTATTCTTGCCACTGTTTTCACAGCTCACCGGTAGGAGATCCTATAGCCACTAGTTAGCACTGCAACGGTTGAGGCAAAATGTCTTATCTGTAGCCTGCATGAACCTTACCAGCATATGTTCTTTGATGCTTTTATTTTGTTTAGCAATGGAAAGCATACAAAGATAATGGAATTAATAAGAAGTTGATATATGAGCTTAAGTTTGCTGTGTGTATAAAACGCAATGTATATTCTTGACTAAGCCTTTGCCTTTCTCTCTTGTCCCACCCCAGGGTGTTTTTGTTCTTCATAAGTATTCAGAAACTATATTTAATTATATGATTTTTCTAGTAAAGTATACTGAACTGCGGCTTTAATTTTCTTTCACATACTTTCCCTGTTGCTTTGTTTTGCTCAGAATTATAATTAGAATTATGGGGTTGTTTCTTATATCTGTAACCTGCTATTGCAGAGAAGTAAACTGTTTCCCAAATAATATTACAGTCAAAGCATCCAGCTGATTTTCAAGAATATTCAGTTCCAAATTTGCTAAGTGTCCCACAAAGGCACTTTGACTAAATGGGTAGCGAGGAAATTTAGCATGAAAGGAGAGTTTAATCTATTTTCCTCAGTCTCTGTATTCCTTAGCTTTTGGAAAAAGAAGTGGATGATTCCTCCCAAGAGCAGGGCTGTATAAAGGCCATAACAGAACACTGTTAGCTTCTAAGTGAAGATGTGAGATGGAGTATTGACAGCCCCATAGAACAGGGGATTATATCTACGACAATTTAGCAATCACAACATCCATAGTTTCTGTTTAAATGCACTCATCAAGCCTCATGACTATGCCTTGAGCATAAGCTGCTAAGGAAATACTTCTGAACTCTTCCTGAGAATAGCTTCTCCCCTGAGAGACAAGCTGAGTGAAGTAAGGGTGATATTTTTGTGGTGTATATCTCACTGAGAAGTGCTGCTAAATTAAAATAAAGCATTGACCATCCTGCAGTGGCCTTATTTACAGCATAATAAACTGAAACAACTATAAATTTAGAGCTGTGATACTGACTTCCCCATCTAGTACACTCCTTTATGTTATTAAAAATAAAAAACAGCTCTAAAAAGCCTTATGCATTCAAGCTACCAAAATGTTTGTTTCCAGACTTCACTAACAGTAGAGTAACTTTCAAGCTAACACCCTTCCCTGACAGGGATGGGGCTTCTAATTAAACATTTAAGTGTAAGCACATGACCTTAACTCGTAGTACAAAACAACACTGATGCTCAAACATAATGGCAGAACTGGGCTGTGGGTAGGTCATGTATTTCTTGAAAATATGGTTAGGTATAAGAGAAGATGGAAATTGTTTCCCTGTGTTGAGAAAACAAACAGAAAGCTCTAGAAAATTACATTTTCAGGTATGATATTGTAACATGCAAATAGTTTTATCATACATGCTTGAAGTTGGAAGATTTCTGTTTTTCAGGAATAGTATTCTAGCAGTAGATAGTTTATTGATTAACACTAAAAGGAAGGGAGAGGCCTGAGAAAGTAGAAAATGGACTAGCTGAGCTAGCAGGTGTTTCTTATGCCTGTGTTCCTTGGAACTCTTTTAATGGCATATGCAAACTTTTATCTTGTTTTGGTTTTGCTTTGTATGTAAGAGTAAAAATAGTTGAGAGGTTAACCAGAAGTTATCATTCAGACCAACTCAATACTGTTCAACGAGAAAATCTAGGCTCCAGGAGGGATTTAACCTCAAAGGACTTGATCAGACTGTTTGTATAATTAGAAAATACAAAATATTGAGTTTCTAATGAAAATACTGCTTCTGATCCCAGAGAAAATAGTTTCATTAACTTTTCATTCTGGTAGGTGAAACTATCATTAAGATATGATAACATAAATCTGAGTTGGTATCTGAGCCTGATATACTGAATAACTCTAATTTTGGATAGTAATCATGTTTTGCTTGGGTTTCTTTAGTTTGTGAGGCCTATGTGTAATGAATTTGTGATTGTTTATAGTATCCTGTAAATTAATTACTCTCTTGAAACTGAAAAGCTTGAGGTTTTGGTGTTCGGCTCCCCCCCCCCCCCCCGCCTTAACTGAGGGCACTATTTCCTAATAATTCTGTGTAGAAAAGTGTCTGAGATGGTATTATTTTTAGGGTGCATTATTTAGTAAGTAATATAGGTCAATACTCTAAGTGCTTCCTGACATTTTTCATCTTTTCCAGGGGAAAATGAATTATCCAACATGTAGAAAGAATTTGTTGATTCTGGGTCCTGTATGTATTAGCGAGCAAAACTGAAAGGAATTTAAAATACACTGAGTTACAGAAGTATTATATTTTTTTTTATTAGAATTTCTAAACTACAGAACTCATTTACTATCCAGGCTTTTTGTCTGGATGGCTTGATTAAAATAATAAATACAACGTCTGGCATGCTCTGTGTTCCATATCAGCATCTGATTCAACAATGCTTAAAAATTAACTTTTCTTTGAGGCCTACTCCGGAG
The DNA here is from genome assembly GCA_035590195.1 of Aviceda cuculoides. Classification (NCBI taxonomy): domain Eukaryota; kingdom Metazoa; phylum Chordata; class Aves; order Accipitriformes; family Accipitridae; genus Aviceda; species Aviceda cuculoides. The sequence continues at coordinate 2,293,788 of JAVJGG010000054.1, read as the reverse complement.
ACGTTGATTTCAAAAGTGCTTTCTTTGCTACAATTTAGGGCTGCAGACTGAATTCCTAGAGTGTTATCTGTCAGACTTTAATTGGCTAAAAACGTGAGCCTTCTTTTTTCCATGCTAATTCTCATTAATAACAACATAGAGGTGTAAAATATGTGGCTAAAATCCCACCATTTCTTTTTTGTACGTAGACTGCACTTTTTTTAAGTATTAAGCATTTTTGTTTATACTTTCATGTTTCAAAGAAGGGAAGGAAATTTCTGCTGAACCTCTTGAGCTCTCTTGATAAGGCCAAACTTGCATGGAAAAAATACTTTATGCAAGACAGAATTGCTTCAAGGCAGGAGGGAGAAAACACTTTAAAATAATGTGCAAGGACATGTAACGCTTCCTGACTGCAGATCAAGGAAGTATAGTAACATGCTGGGGAAAAGTGTCTCTTTTATCTGAAGAACTGTGAATGTATGGGATGCCAGCTTTTTTCTTAATGGGGTGAGTAGTTTCTGCAGCCTTGGGAAAGGTGAGTAGCCAGGTTGACAGGCTGCCCAGTGTATGGGAAAGAAGTGTCAGTAAACAGCTTCAGTGGTCATGGGAAGTGATGGCCCGTGAGCGAGGTGAGGTTATCGCGGTTTCAAGGTGTTACACAGGATAGCAAGAGCCTATGTCTTGATTTTGAAAAGGAAGCAGGGATATAAAATAATGAATACTGAATGTCAGAGCTATGAATATTAATGTGCTACCGAAGGTCATTTTTCAGAAGCTACATGGAGGAAAATCCTGCTTCATGTGTCTGCTTATCAGCTTTCTAAAAAAGGGGGAGAGGAGGAAGAAAAAGGTTGTAAACTCATTCAAACAAATATTTCTTTTAGTTGTTGGAACTTCATTGTATTTCCCTCTAAGGGTTTCCTTTTTACTAGTATGCATTATAATCCCTGAAGGATATATGCTTCAGGGCACAAGGAAGCAATTTCCCACGAGTGGCAATACCCAAACCCTGTAGTATAAATCAAATAGGATGTACTGATTGATTGATTGTTGTAATGATACACGAATATATTGATTCTATGTTGCATTTAATATTCTGTATTGCATTTAATAAAAATTATATACAAAACATTAGTTGTGTTTAAAATAATCTAATATGTATCCAAATGTCATAATGGTATACAGAGTAGGAAAAAAATAATAGAATAATGCTTTCAGTATATTCTCTTTCAAGTATAACTTTTTAAGCACCTTGCATTAACAGATGAGGTTAAAATCATGCTTTCCATCAGACAGCATACTTTCTTTTTTTGAGGGATATTTTCCCCTACAAGTATTCTTACTGTAAATGACATTTCAAAGTAAAAGTAATTTTCTTATAATTTTTATTGTAACTGTTATTTTAGTGCTAAATTGAACATTTTCTTTCCTTGCGTGTAAATATGTTAGAGAGAAGATTTCCATTTAAGTCTTGAGTTTCATAAAGGAAACAAATGGTAATGTGATGTCTTTATGCCAATATTAATGAAATAAAACACATTACCGTCATCTTTCTTGCTTGTATCATTCCTGGCATGTACACAAACCCCCTATAACACTAATTTATGCATGCTAGATATGTATATTTCAGTGCCTGAGAGTATTTCCTACTACTACCCTTGCATACAAATACACACACATGCACACAGGAATGCCCTTTGTTGTAGTTTGGTTTTATAAGGGTTTAACTCTGGGGCGAAACTTCAGCAGCATTTTTTAGTGGATTGTAGCACCATTAGAGCAGTCACTTTTTTTTACTCTTCCTGATAAACCACTGCCATTTAACAATCCCTTATGTGAATGCAGAGCTCATTAATGGGATCAGGCGAAAAGTGTTCTTTATAATGGCTTTAATGGAGATCTCAGATTTACACAGTGCTGGAATAAGCAAGTGAAAACACCTTACAAAGAAAACCAGAGGACTGCTAAGTCATCTATTTGTTTTAGAGAGGCAGCATGTTCTTAAGTGAATTCAGCAGTCCCTGTAAAGGACTCTGCTTCTGCACAGTAACAGAGAACCCTGGAAAACTCTTGAGTACTCCTGGTTTATGGACCTCACTGCAGCTCTAAGCTGCTCTTTGCTGAAGCAGTTGTGCTCAGTTACTGTTTAGTGAAGTGACTGAGCTGTGTTGAAACACAACTAAGGAAAGGTTTGTCCTTTCTGCCCAGCATCGCTGACATACATAGTCAGTAGTTTCTGCTAGGGTTGGGGTGACAGGTCAGCTCTGTAACCATAGTTTGGGGCTCTTTCGGCTTATTCTATGAGGGGCAAGCATCAGGGAGCAATTTAGTGAATGAGAATGTAGTCAGTTATATGTAAGAGAGAGTGGCAGCTTTATGTAGGTCATACCCTTTATGGTGCTCAAATGTCGTAGCCATCTGTAGTCCATATATATAAGTGTGTGTGTGTATTGCTACTTGTGATTTGAGGACATTCACATCAGAGCCTGGTCTAGCTGCCTTTCATACGTCAAAACCATCATAGTATCCAGTATCACTCTGTCCATGCCACGTGGCAGTAAGCATGGTTCCCTGTAAGCATTACTCACAGCATGCAGACAGAGGTGAAACAAAAAAAACCCCAACCAAACCCAAAGCAATAAATTACTAATTAACCACATGTTTTCATGCAGTATTAACACATTAATCCTCCTGCATAGTGCTTAATGTTACCAAATGAGTTGCTGTTACTGAATGAGTTAAAGCTGATATAATCTATGCAGTGCAGCAATACACTGTTAGATGGTGTAAGTACAAATTAGAGCGAAGGGTAATTTATATCTTCTTGTGACCTTTTCTTGGCATGTACCCTGACCATTTGATGTGTAATTTACCATACAGACTGGTTGCATTCATGGATGGAAAATGGAAACATTGATGTGCAAGCTTAAGTTATTCTTGGATTAGTCATATGCTGTGGCAAATAACATCAAGGGAATAACCAATATGTTGCATGTATGAGCTTTCTAACATGATCTAGACTTCCTTACACCCCTAAATGATCTTTTGCATCTGTTAATGTATATGAAACAAATGACTTGATTAAAAAGACTTCATTTCACTTTTTAAATTGTTGAGGGGCAATAATCACCAACCAAAAGAAGGTATTTATAGCTAGTGAGTTTCTTTCCTTTTAGAAGATGTGCAGACTGGTTTGATTTTGCTTGCTTAAATTGGTTGTCAGGAAACATATGTTAAAATGGCAGTTACCTTCTCAGCCAGAATCCTTAACTATGTAGTGATTTCTCCAAGTCTCACAGATTTATGTTTGATTCATTATCAATTATGCAGTAGCTTTCACCCTGTATCTGGAATGTGGGCTACTTTCTCCTGTGCTATTACTTTCCTTTTGGCCAGACACTGGGATGCATTCAGGAAACAATCTGCATTTGTTCCTGTGCGTTCTGAGATTGTAAATCAATGCTCTTCTGTGACCTCATTGACATTAGCAGCTGCTCCAAAGTTTCAATCCTTGTTTCGTTCACAGGATGTGCTGTTCATAGTCATAGGAGTGGTTCTTACATGAGAAGTTGTGTCTCATACACTTTGTGCTACTCATGTAAGGATTAGGTCCATAAATAGCAGAACTGTTCTTCTTTCTCTTCATTTCAGTATCTATGCTACAGAAAAAGTGACATGTTCCTTATTAAAAAGAAAAATAAATCTAGGAAGTGGTGATGCGATGAAACCATTATTATGACCAGAGAACAGAAAGGATATTAGACTTCTAATGCATATACTTTTGATTTTAAATACTTCATAATTTATGAATGGTTATTGCAGCCTTTACTATATGCAGTATTATCGGAAAGTCACAGAGAGCATAAGGAAAGCTGTACGAAATTAGAATACAGCCTTAATGTTTCTCCAACCCTCTATCTACTTTTCTGTAGATTTAAAGTTAGCTGATTAGCTTTTTGATTTAAAATTAGAGTTATGAATTTTACTTTTTAAGCAATTCTACTAATTTCAAACACAGATTTATCAACATGATTTTCCATCATGTTAAATACTGATAAATTTTATGAAAGCTGCTACTTGGTCTGTCTTACAGCAATGCTGAAAACTCCTTACAGCTCAGAGGGAATGTATGGATCTTCTTTGCATGCTGTGGTGCCTCATTTAGGAGGTTCTTCATGGGTTTTCATTGCCTTTGGAAAGACAATACATTTTTATACTGATAAAATAGATTGGAAGTTTCATAAAATGAATAGGGAGAACTCTAATTGTTGCTAGTCCTAAAGCTGATACAGGGCTTATTTGGGACTACGTTCTGGGCTGAATGTAGGGTGGCAAAGATCTCCCTAAGTATGTGCAAATCTCTTATTTTAATGCTTTTGCAGAAGAAAATGGTCAGTCAGTAGGTTGGGAGTAGAGAGAACAAGGAGAGGGTAAAGGTCTCAGGGCTTATTACATTAGGTGACACTACCAACTTATGATAAGGGCCCTGAAGTTCACAGGTGGTACAGGTCAAACCTGTGAAACCTGATTTGTAAACATCTATGTTCACACGCTAAATCCTCAAAGATGTCAAGTCTTTGCCTCTCCTCACATGAAAAAAAGGATGTGGTAGAGGAGGAGGAAAGGCTTTTTGAAGTGGGTTGTTTTTTGGTTGGTTTGGTTTCGGGTTTTTTTTGCTTTTACTGGAGTGTGAGACAGGATGGGAGTGGCTGGAAACACTTCGGTCAGGCTGATGAGATGCCTGGTGGCATTTACATGAATCAATACCTTCACAAATGATTAAAACTCTTCCTTTGCAGCCATTCAGCTTCAACTTAAATAGACTAGTGGGAAGAGGTGCTACCATCAGGCTTGAAGTACTTATTGGGGGCAGACAGGTGATGGCCAAGTATAATTGCATGGTAACTTTGAGGAGAAAACATGGCTTTGTCTTCTCCTCACAGTACCTCAAGATTTTGGGACTTGCAGTATCTGGAATAAAAGGGAGATGGCCCTAGAATGAAGTAACAAAATCAATGTAAAGGCTGGGAGCCAGATATGGAAAGAGAAATTAGAGGTTATTCAGAAAAATGTGTAGTGAAAAAGCTCAGGGTCACATTCCTAGCACTATGAGACCATGCATTAACGCAGCTTTATGAACTTAGCTGCCAGCTGAATACAGCTCCAAGCCCCCCTTCCTAAAGGTTAGAAATAAATATGGAGTAAGAGGTGTCTGAAATGCTCTCTGCTCGTATGTTTCTTTTATTAGGTGAAAAGTACAATGTGTTAATCTATGCATATATATGAATCCTTTATGATACAGCTTTTCCTCTAATCATATGGGACCACCTGAGAAGATGAACAGAGCCCAGATCTGAGGCTCTCTGGAGAAACAAGTACCTCACTTTCATTTCTCTCCTTTACTATTCTAATACCCATCTACTATTCATTGTCCCTCCATTTGAGTTTGACTCTTGTATTAACAGCTATTATTTTACCATGCATCTGACATTTCCACCAGTTCCACATATTACAGAAGGAGCACAATAGCTTGAAAAATTGTCAGCCGTGACTCAGAGAACATCATGACAAAGAAAAGACCTGAAATCATTTATTTTCAGAACAACGTGGCCTACTAAGTATGGCCTTGAGTGTGACCCATGTCCTCAGGCTAGAAATTCCTTTTGCATGTTAGTTACTTATCTGAATGATACAGATACTAGTTATTTCATAAAATGCTTTGAGTTGTGCTGGTAAGAAGTGCTCTTTCAAAGCAAAGATTCATTACTATTCTCTTTTATGCTGCATGATTTTCAAAGAGCTGCTGCAAACAAAGGAGTTATTAAAGCTTCTCAAGAAATGATGTAAGTATCTATTATTAATTTAGTCCCCCATATCAGACTAGACTTCTGCTACATTAAGAAAGGGAATTCTAACCATGGTTACTTCATTTTAAAATGAGACTTGCTTCATTCTGGGAATCTTGTTTCCTTAACACAGCCTTTTTTTTGAGTTAGTACTGTGATTTAAAAGATTCTGGACAGCAAACAAACCCCATTTATTATTGCCTGATTTATTATTGGAGAGGAAATGTGGAAGGGATATTTTTGAAGCTTTCTGGAAGGCTAGAGTTGTCAAACTAAGCAATTTTGTTACAAAACTGGTGAGATAGGACCTCTAACATTTTCTTTTCTGAGGTCGCCAGCATTAGGAGCAGAAAACCATCCATTTTAGTCAAATGATTTCCTGAAGTGTACAGTTCATTGAACTCCTGGCATTTAAGATCACCAGCTGGCCTTTCAGTTAGTGTCTCGAGGAAACTTTCAGGGGTTATGAGAGCTGGCTATTCCCCTTTACACTTCGAAGGTCATCTTGTGCTAAACTGTGGACTTACAGCCTGGGAAGCAAAAAAGTCAGACTGACTCAAAAGGGGAGATGTACTTATCTCTTTGGCCTGCTGTGTGGGGCTGGTGAAGACTTGTGGCATGTTTGCATAGGCAACGCCTTCAACAGAAGAACTGAGAAGCGTGTGAGTCCAGGTTCCCCTTTAATCTAAGGTTTAGAGTAATTACATGAAAAAATTATTTTTTGTTTAAATCCAGAAAAGTAGAAGAAGAGTTTGAATCTTGGCATCCCATGTACTTCATGAAAAATTCTCTGCATGGCTACACAGAATAAGAGTATTAGGAGGATAAAATATGTCCCAGTTCCTCCTCCTTTTTACAAAATTAATGTTATTTACTTGTTATATACACAGAACAGAGTTCCTGGGTGTAAGTCCTGAGAAGAGATGTATCTGGAGAGGGAAGAATTATCCCTACAAATGTGTGTTGTTTTTTGTTTGGTTTTTATTTTTTTGAGGGCTATGAATTTCATCAGCACTGGTGGTCACTTAAGCAGTAAGCCACTTACGCTGTTTTGTGACTCCTGTTAATAGTACCTAAACTTTTCTATGCAGTGAGAAGATCATGTTCTTTACTTAGGCTTGTGAATCTCAGTGAACAGTGGAGAATCTGAAAGTTAGGCCTTGTATTGGCCTGAGCTGATAACTAAGATGGCCTCTAAGTGCCTTTGGTCTTGGAACTGGTGCCTGGATCATTCAAGGAAGCAGAACATGAAGATATAAGAAAGCATATGAAAGACATGGACCTGCTGGACTGAGTCCAGAGGAGGACCACAAAAAAGATCAGAGGGCTGGAGCACCTCTCCTATGAGGACAGGCTGAGAGAGTTGGTGTTGCTCAGCCCGGAGAAGAGAAGGCTCTGGGGAGACCTTCTAGCAGCCTTCCAGTACGTAAAGGGGACCTACAGGAAAGATGGGGAGGGACTCTTTATCAGGGAACGTAGTGATAGGACGAGCAGTAATAGTTTTAAACTGAAAGAGGGTAGATTTAGATTAGATATTAGGAAGAAATTCTTCACTGTGAGGATAGTGAGACACTGGAACAAGTTGCCCAGAGAAGCTGTGGATGCCCCATCTCTGGAAGTGTTCAAGGCCAGGCTGGATGGGGCTCTGAGCAGCCCGGTCTAGTGGAAGCTGTCCCTGCCCATGGCAGGGGGGTTCTAAGGTCCCTTCCAACCCAAAGCATTCTATGATACTGAACTAGAAAGTAAAATGGTTAAGTGGAAGGTCCTGCGTTGGTAAGTCAAAGACACTGCAATGAAGGTTGCAGTCAAGGCAAAGTAACCCATGGACAGCTCCAAATGACATGTGATAGAAGAGTGTCTAATCTTGAGGGAGAGGCCAGGCTCAGCATAATACTGATAGTTGCAATAAAACAATTGCTTGTTTTCTTTTCTTCTCCCCCCCCCCGCTCCCTTTCCACCCTTTTCCCCATAAAGGAAATTTAAACTTGCAGCTAATAAGGATGCCATTAAAGACATCAAGAATAATCTCTTTTGAGCACAAAAGCTTTTATCTTACAGTATTGCTATCCTCCCTCCTGGCCTTTTTTAAGGCTTGAAATACTGTCTTTTGGACTGGATGGTGCTGTATTACAAGTAAGCATGTAGTGCTTGTTTAGTACATGGCTCTTGAAAAATTTGTTCTCACCAAACTTTGCCTGTTGTTTTTGCACTTCACCTGAACACATATATCTCTTTGAATTTGCATTAATTTTGTTTAATTGCACTTGGGGGGCTAGTAAAGTCAAGCAATAATTAATAAACTTTATTCATTAGAGGAAGGTTCAGAATTACAAAAACATGATAAGAAGAAAAACATAAGTGGAAGACATCTCATTTCACAGTCAGTGGTCTATTAAACTTTGCAGTGCAAGCAGAAGTCTTCCCAAAATAATAACTCTGCTCATGTCATTGCACAGTATGTCTTCTACACATACCAGCTCTGGATTACTTTGATATTTGCCCAACGAGTCTTCCAATTTCTCTTCAATGATATCTGAATTATTTAAGGCTTCAATTTTTTTTTCTTTTAGAGAGTGGGAACTTAGGAATGTGCTGGCACTGTGACCCTGACCATTAACATATAAATAATGTAAGCTGCTCTATACTTTGAGAGAGATGATTGGCTCTGTAAAGACATTTGGACAAATGTGTTCACTATTTAATCCTCATCCACACAAAACCTAATCATAGTAGAAACAGCCTATGAAAGATAAACTAATAAATCTTTGCAAGAACTATGGATGCCTACAATATTTGTTTTGAAAAAGTAGTGAATAAAGGATATGTATTAGTGAGCAAAATATTGATTGATAAACCTGTCATTTCCAAGGGCTGAAAAAGTATGGCTCTTAGACTTATTGATGCAGAGATGACAGTCATTTTTATTTTAGTTACAAATCATAGTATGACAGATACAAAGGTATTAGGTGATAAATCATGAGATAGGAGGATTCAAGTAGCAACTCTGAGAAAATAGTCCAGTTATAGAATAACATTTACATTTAATTTATATTTTGAATAAAAGAAGTATCTCTGAAGCTAGATACTTATATCTGAAACGTATTCCCATTCTAAATTAGTAAGGGAAAGAATGTTAGGGTCTTAAGCCACAGCATATTTCAGTGACCTAATTGTGAGGAAAGAGTAGGGCACTTCTTATGTGACATTTCTACTTAGGGAAAATGGATTTTATGTTCTGGTTCCTTAAATTAATTATTCAAAATGCTGAAACAACTAAAATTGGTTTATCTGTTCATTGACTTTGAAGTGGCATGACCTAGAATGTGTAAAGCACAGGCCATTTGGGCTCCATTTGCAGATCTCCAGTGATCTGCTTTGTGACTTTGTCTTGCCTTGGCTTCCTTTTTTTCTTTAGCCTTCTTTCTGCCTTATTTAGGGGTTACTCTCCCATGCAGATGCTATCCTCTGTTCTCATCAACAGTTTCTGTCTACACTGTTCTCTAAAGGCAGCTAAATCCACCATCCAGGTGAAACATTTCTGTACATTAATATCCTTCAAAAAGCATTTCAGGTTTTGTTGGAAGATGCATTCTCACATATCCTTTGAGTTAGTACATTGTCAGATCTTCCAGGGTAGGCACATTGGCAGTCTCTGGGTTGTATGTGAGAAACCGACTTGTGTGGGCTCACACAGAAGATAAGTAAATTTAGAACTAAATTAGTAAAAAATCAGGGGTATGGTCACTTTGGAAGTCACTATTACAAAATTATGCATACCTAACTGTAGTGTTTACTGCAAGATCCTACAGTAATACTAACGTATTACGAATAGTGAATAACAGTATTGAGGCAGTGTTACCTAGCAGGTATTCTCTCAAGCGATGCTTGCTTTTAAACTAGATGTAGTTCTACTGATCCTTCTGTCAAAATCTAAAAGATGCAGCTGCATAGAAGTGGGAGTTGGGAGCAAGATCTCATTAGTCCCTGGTTGGTAGTGAAGCTTGGTAACTCTTTGTTGCAATTTTTTTGAGAAGCTCTATATGAAATTTTCATTCTTCAAAATACAAAATATAGGGATTGGGAAAAACATCAGTCTGAGAAATTTCTATGACATCTGATTAGATCCAGCTTCTTGAGGGAACCAAGGATTTTGTCTTAAGGTCTGATACAGTTATAAAAGTCTTTTCTGCTCAATCAGCAGATCATATTTGTCTCCAAACTGGCCAGAAACTGAGTAATGAACATGCAATATTTTTAAGCAAACTTTTAAATTGCTTCATTTTGGGTGTAATTCCTAGTGTATCAGAGAACTAATGCAATACCTCACTGTTGTAAAACAATCTGGGAGTTACATTCAGTGTTTGGAGAGATCAAAACATGTTAGCATAGTGGACATAAGAATACCACCTGACAGTAACAGCTTGAGGTACTCTGTCCTTAGAGGATACTGGAATAAAGAAAATGATCAGCTGCTGTGGGAAATGCACATTAAACAGCAACAAATAATATAATTTAAAATTGGGACCTTGCCTTGACCACAAACTCTGAACATGTGATGCACAGCATTGATGAGTTCTTCTGTATTTGTCTATTAATTTCTTCATAATGTTTGTCAAGCTTGTCACTATATTCACTATGTAGTCTGAAGAAAGTTGAGCAGTCCTGATTGCCTAGACATATGCATGTGGTAAAAGGTGAAAAACGTGTTTGGAGGAGAAGGGGCTTTGCTATGTACCCTGAACGTACCCATTTACCTTGCTTGTGGCCTTGCCACTGCTGGCCTTGGATAGTAAATGAAAAATGAATTTTTATCATTAAGGGTTACAGTTCACCTTTGAACATTCAAACACAACTTATACTCTGGATGCTCAACTGTAATTCCTGCTGAGACATCATGGTCCTTCTTCCCTGCAGCAAGGAGAGAGAACTTGAATTTAAAACATGGAATGTATTTGTGTCTCTGTGTTAAACAGATATAATATGAATTTCAGTGTATGCTCTCATCTAGCTTGTAGTCTCTCAACTGGAACTAAAATTTAATGAGGAGAACAATGCTTTTTGTATCTGACGGTCTTAGTACACAGTCTTAAGCTGCTTCACTCTCAGACACAACTGACCTCTTGTCACAGAGGATGGGAGTAGCCCAATGTTTGGTTTTTTTTCAGAAAACAAGCATATGAATAACTCTCTGACATTTTTACATAAAGCCTGGTTCAAGGTGATACCAGAAGTACTGGAGAAACTGGAATTAATGGACAGAACTGTGGCGCTCAACTAAATCGGTGACTGTTTCAGGCAAAGAGGAGTAAGAATTCCTCTGGGACCCTGGCACTCATGCTTTTTTCTTCCTAAGATTGCTGATACAGCATCTGCTAGCTTGCTCAGACAGTCTGTGACTTGTATGCTTGCTGACAAAAGAGAAGGGTGAGGAGACCACCCTATGGTCCTCAGTCTCTACTGTGAGATTCACCTTCCCTCAGTGTATGCTTCTGTATCACTAGAGACCCTGTCTGTCACAGTTATTAAAAAGGTCATGACAGCACCTGAGGTCAGTCTCACATTTGTTGTATGAATATGAAATAGAAATTGAAGGGGAAATGATGTGAATCATTGTGCTTGCCTATTCTCTGAGACCTGATCTTGGTGTGAGGAACTGAGAATCCCCTCAAACGTGCTGAGCAGTATGCAAGCAACATTTATATCCGATACGTTAATGGAGCAGGAAGACGTCATGCTTCTTGCAAGCAATAACACACTTTTGTTCTCTTGCCAGCACAGAGGTGTCTAGTGCCATCTGAGATGCTCTAGGACATCTAGATGTAGCAGGCAGATATAATGTAGGAATGCTGGAGAGCTGTTGACTTCAGAAGTTGGCAAGGGGAGTCTGGCTATGGAATCTTGGTGCATCTCAGATGACACTCCATGCCTATGTATGGCAAATGACTCAAGGCTTAATTGTCTTGTGTATCACAAGGTTTCTGAGGTTTATGAAATTTAAGGCAAGAGATGTGGTGGCCAGATGTAATACCAAATAAGTATCTAAAAGCATTGTGATCCTGCAAACAATGTATCTTGTGCACATAGGAATGCTTTAATTAATTAAATTAGTATTCTCTATACAGAAGAGGTTTTGAGCACATTTACTTAATTAGTTAGGTACCTTTCCTTTGTCTACACTAATGGTAAAATAAAGATAGCAGGTATCAAAAATCTGAATCTGTGATGTTGGCCCCTAACCTGGGTTTCTGTTATTCAGATAATATCAGTCTTATATTGAATTTTACTTTTATCTTGTGTCCACAGTCAGAGAATTCTTTAATAGAAAACTTTGCTGTTAATTATAGCTAGATCTGTCCCAATCTCCATCCTTTTTGTTTCTAAGCCACTTGATTTTAATTTTGATTTAGGTATTAGATACTTGTAAGCATTTAGATGAATTTATCAAGATAATAAACCAAACATGTTTTCACTTTGTAGTTTTCTCTGTTTGGAATTTGCAAACAGGTAAAACTTTCCAGTCAGAATAAGTTAGCCTTTAATTCTTAAAATGAATTATCTTTTTTTTTTTTAATGTAAAATTTTTATTTTCTCTAATTCTCATTATAATCCCATCAACTGACATTTATTAAAAGTATGGTGGCAAATCTCTAAAACACTGAAGATTTCCAACTGGTAATAAAGCATGAGAATTTAAAAATGTGTGACCTGATTTACTTGCAGGACAAAAACTAATTTCATGGTGATACTGGCTCTTAATCAAAGGGATAGGCTGAGAGTGATCTGGCTTGGGGTTTGTATTAAAAATAAAAGTAAAACCTTGAGCAATCACTGAATAGTCTCTAGTATTCCTCTCAGAATTTTTAGTTAACTTTCAAACTCACTTAGCATCTCTAAAAAGAACTGTGCTACATCTTCATTTACAAATACAGAAGTAACATTACTTTTTTATCTTATTACTATAGGCACAGTAAGCACTATAATGGCTAGCAAAGTAATTTTTTCACTTCAATCGCTTGTTAAAATGTGGAAAAAAAAAAGTTACAATTAATTCAGACCTGTTTCCATGCTTCCTAAATATGAACTAACACAAACAAGTTTGATGTATTTTTCTTTTTTTTTTTTTTCTTGAGGTGAAAAAATACAGAACAGGATTAGTTTACATTTGACAAATAATTGGGGAAAATTATTAAAGAATGAATTTT
>JAVJGG010000054.1:2249029-2280658 GCA_035590195.1 Aviceda cuculoides | reverse complement strand
CGAACACCAACAAGTTTGATGTATTTTTATTTTTTTTTTTTTTTTTTAGGTGAAAAAATAGAGACCAGGATTAGTTTACATTTGACAACTAATTGGGCAAAATTATTAAAGACTGCATTTTCTCTTATTGTTTCACTCATTATCATTACTTCTTTGGGATGACTTATAGGGAAAAATAAACAGACCGACATTGGCAGCTGCATTTGTGAGATTATAAACATTTCATCTGGTTCGCAAAATTAGAATTTATTTCAATTTCCAAAAATTCAAAGATTTTTTTTTTTATTTGCCTTTGTGGCACAGTATTGGGAATATAACTAGATATGTTATGAAGAAGAAACAAATTCTTATGATCATAAATAAGGCTGAGTGAATATAGTGTTTCATTTATTTGAATCAAGTTCATTACCTCTTCTGAGATGTATATTTAACTAATATTTCATATATGGAAGTTGGAGTTTTCACAAGAGAGTGAATACATTTTCAGAAGATTTTTTTGTTGGGATTGCAGCATATTAAGACCGAGCTGTAGCTGAATAGCACTGATTTAGTATTCAAAATATTAGAAAATTATTTGTATTAACATAATAGCAGATGCTATATGTGTTGCTTCCCAAATTTCAGCAAAGATCGACATTCAAAAGAACTTCAAATATATGCAACAAGAGCATGTAGAACTAAGATGCTAAAAACAACCACAATGTGAAAACTAAGACATATTTTAGCTTAATTAATGCTGTGAAAAGGTTATTATGAAAAGGTATTATGAAGTCTTAAAAAAAAGTAGTACCAGATAATTCTTAAATGTAGGGTTAGCATTGCTACTTTTATTATTATCTTTCAAAAGTTTATCCCTAAGCAGGATTATTAAATCTCCTTCAAAAAGCTTCAGGAAGAACTGCTGTTCCTCCCAATTCTCTCCTAACCTATTGCTCTCACGTGTCTGAGGGCAGTAGGACAGCACTAGCAAAACCTATCATTTCTTCCCTTAGTTCCTGGTGGGTGAATACTAATTGTGCTCAGGAAAAAAGGTTGGTTTTCTCAGCTATGGGTAATCAGAGCAGGAAGGAGAAAAGGGGAGGTTGCATATCCTGTTGTCCTAAGAGCACAATGAGCCTATACAAGCTATGGGTGCCTGTTCATGGCATCTGTATATATAGGCTTATTGTGCTCTTAGCATTATTTCAAGGAAAGGGAGATTAAAGCCATTTAAGAACTCTTGCAGTTTATGTAACCAAGAACATTACTCCCTTGCCTCCGCTTAATGGGAAATTTCTGAAGTGTTAGGTACGATGGTTCTTTAGAAAGTTATTTGCCTTATCCTACCCTATATTGCAAATGACATACAAACCCAAATCCACTCAGTGATCACTTCTCTGCTAATTTTTATGTAAGCAGAAGATACTATTTTTATATCCAGTAAGTTTGTTAAAAAGGCTGGTTTAAGATTTCTTACACTTGTAAGTTAACGAATAGATCCTTTTTTTGTCAGTTCATAAGAAGTCATTCTGTGCTGTAATTTTGAAGAGGACTAATAGCATATTTTTTAGACATGAAGAAACTTAATGTTTGCTCTAAGTGCAGAATAATCCAAGAAATCTAAAATATGGAGCCAAGACAAGGGTTTCTGCAATGAAAAGAGCACAAACAGTTTTTTCACAGTGGAAGCAGTACTCTTGCTGTGGTAAGGCTTCACAATGCCCGTGTGATCCTAGAAGAATCAGAAATACATCTAATAACTTAAATGTGGGATCAAATCTCCACTTTATATTCAGAGTATAGGCAGGCAAGATTCCTTTGGAGATCAAGATTCTCAAAGCATGTGTTTTGAAATTAAGATAGATTTACAAAGTAGGCATAATATCTTTGTTGTTTTTTGGCTTTGCTTATATATTTTAAAATTTTAGTTCCACTTAAGGTAATCAATTAAATAAAGTTAAAGCTTAAACAAAAGACAATGAGAAAGTGACACAGCCAATAATTTCTTCCTCTTGCACACAAAAAAGCCTCTGAGAAGTTAGAGTAAAAACCAGAGGTCCCTGCATACTTCTAAAATTTCCTTTATGAAAACAGTCATCCTTTGAATTCAATGACTGGTTTTTGCAGTGATCTGTGTAAAGTGTGAATGAAGACTGTAGGCTTTGAACTCCTGAATGTTTGAAGTCCATTGTGATGCGTGCTAACGATTCTTTACCAGCTTCAACAGCCATGCTGATCTTACTGTTGGTATAGAGGGCTTACGACACTGCTGATCAGCACTGTATCTAGCCAGATTTTATTTTTAAACATATGTGGATATTACTACGCAACCTTATTTTCTTCATTGGACTGGGGACAAGCTGATCCCCTTATGGTAATCTTGGTTATCTGGTCAGATGAAGTTTTACCCCCAGAGTGGGGAAAGCACAAGAGTGGATTTCCACAGCCTGCAGCCACTGGCGCTGTGGTCCAGCACAGAGGTGGGCAGCTGGTGCTGGAGAAAGAGCCCCTGCAGCAGCAAGTGAAGGCTGTGAGGGGTCTGCAATCCGCCTCAGAGCCATGCAACTGTCCCGCAGCATTTGCTTCTCAAGCAGTTGTTCGCTTTTTCACCACAACAAAAGGCAGCAGACTGGATTCAAGTGTCCCGTGGGCTGGATGGGTTTATAGACTGCTATAAAGATCAGTCCGAAGGAGCCGTTGTGACGGGGGGGAGATGCTGGGCTTAGCAGTACTTCAGTCACGGCCATTGGTCTGCAACTATAACTTTGTTCCTCTACAAAATGAATGCTTTACTAACTTGTTAAAACAGATTAAGAAGTACTCTGAGACATCAGCAGCCCTGTATTAAATGTCCTTGGAAGGCCAAAAATTTGATTTAAGTCTTTTCCCTTTTTCTACAGGTATTTTCCTTTCAGTAGACAGGTTGTCTCTGTGTATGAAAGTCTATCACATCGTGCTTGCAGTATATCAGGTTAACACATGATTTCGTTTAGTAATTCTAAAGATTATTTTAGGAGCAGTGTGTTGAAGAAATTCATTGGTAAATGGTTGAGAAATACTGCTGAATTTATTCCAGTCACTGCTCTTTCTCCTACTATTTCTTGTCTAAGGAGTGGATTTCAGTATCACATCTGACATGTTAGCATGCAGGGTGCTGTCTCTAACCACATGTTTTAGGTGTCTACATTAGCAATGGATGTGTGTGAATAGTAAATTATTCTATTCATTTATTATTCCTGATGACTAGTAAATTATTTTAATGACATTGACTATCCTATTCATGCATTACTTGAAAGTGATTGGAAGCGAATTGCTGTCAAAAAGGCTTTGCAGCTGCAAAAAATTACACTTCTACTTTTATTGTATTTCCTCTACCCCCAAATAGAATATACTATTTCTATCTTTCCACTCAATTCAGCCAGCTGTCACTCACACATCCGTAGACAATTACAATGCACTCGCATCATATCCCAGCTGCCTGTGATAGACTATTGTTTTGTAGTCCAGTGTGTACAGGATAATCTCTGAATATCCATCTCCCACTGGAAACTATTCTTTCATCGGCCATACCCTTTTTCAGCTGAATGATCTATGATGTTCTGGTCAGGTTCCCAGCATGTCTTAATCTAAGAAGAATTTTGCATGATCTCTGTAACACAGGGCTGTCTAAAATGAACATCTCACTAATATTTCCAATGATTTTTTTTCAAAAGTGAAGCAGAAATAGTTTGATTTACTTTGTAGAGCTTCTAGTATCTCAGATCAATAATGTATTTTGTAATGAGCATATTATGTCAGTTGTATAATTACAGATTGAAAACAAAATCGTTGCTTTTCATACCAAGTGGTCTGTGACAAATATCATAAAGAATGCTTTCTAAAAGGCACTTATTTTTGAAGAATATGCTATTTTCATTTAGGGTCACTTGAACTGTGATATTATTTCCTGGTCTATTTTAATCATTAAGTGTCCATGTGTTTAGTATTTTTTCTGAGTATCAAGAACAAGTCCTTAAAGGAATATGCTGAAGTAGGAATAAGAACTATGGTCTGGGGACAGCAAAAGTCAGCTACTTTCATCTGTGTAACCCAGACTGAGCTGAGTCGCACAAAATTTTGTGCTTATTCTGATATCTCCCCTTTCTTCTCTTAGTGATCAGATAAGAAGTAGAGCAATTTCAAATTTATTAATCATGTGTTCTGTTTACTCTATAAAGCAACAAAAAAGATGACCTTTGGCGGGGGCGTGGGGGGGCATGGGAAGTGGAAAGCAAACCTTATATTTTTCTTACAGAAATTCAGGTAGCCAAAAGATTATTGGCTGTTTAACTGTTTATTTTAGACATAGTAGATATAGGATTACAGATTAAATCTAACTGAATGTGAAAGAAAACAGGGATTGAACTAGTCATTTTTAATAATGCCATCCAAAGTCTTCAGCTGAGCATTAATGATGCTCAGCTGAAGTACATGGTTTGCCATGTACTTGAAGTACATGGTTTGCCATGTCTGTGCAAGCAAATTCTGAGGCACTGCTGGTTTTACTCCCTGCTGAGGGCATAGAGAGAGGCAGAGTGGATTTTATCAACTGCAGTGCTAATCTACAGAGAAGTTAGCGTAGCTTTCAACCATGAGTCATTTTTGTGGTGTGATTTTTGACAGTTAGCTTTGTTCTGGAGAGAGATTCTGGGTTTTATGACAATTTCAGGAAAATCTGAGTCTTGCCTCTTTAACAGCATGACAGACATCTCCCTCTGTCTATTATTATTTCTCCTTCACGTTTTAAGCTTGTTTTAAACAATCCTATTCACACCTAATGGTGCTTTTCTTTCTTTTTTTTTAAAAAAAATACATACTGCACTATCATACCCAGTTCTTAAAATAATTCTAAACTGGTTGTTATACACTTTATTGATAATATTTCCCATCATCCATGGCTCTGAAGTAATTTAATTATTAAATGTACCTTAAATTTTGTCTTGCGTCTGTGTATATATATACATGCATCTTCTTTTTATCACTGGTTATTACAATATATGATAGAGCAGTCTTTCAGCCACTCCCTTGCTTTCAGTATGGTTTTCAAAATATCACTCTTTTACTTCCCTTATGAGTGGTTGGGATAAACTGTGATGCTTTAGGTAGGCATGAGTTGGCATGTAGTTCACTGATGCAAAATGTTGTGTTCAGCTTGTCAAAAAGAACATTATCTTCCAGTGTGATTTTTCTTTGTGGTAATAGTGAGATTTACCAAAATAATGTATGATCCTTATTTGTATTGACACTGAATTGTGGCTTTAAGAATACAAAGGTATTAATGTATGTTTTACACTTTCAATTCTTTTCTCCAGCTCTTAATTTAGAATGATTGTGTTTCTTTCATCCTTTTCCCTTCTAAGGGATAATCCTTCACAACCTTGTTTCAGCTTCAGACTATGAACTTCAGTGAAGTCTGTAAATAATGTCTTTAGAATCAGTTGCTCTTAAATCATATGGTCTTTATTGTCAGCAAACACGTAAGTGAATTAGAAAGGGTGACATCCAATTAACACAGCCTTTTGCAGGTTTAATGAGCAATGATAAATTTAAATCCTTTCTTTTGCACTTTCAGAGTAAGTGAAATTAAAAGTAGAATGAGCTAGAGAGATTGTTTTTGTGTTGATTCATAATAAATTATTTGTATTTAATCTATGCTGGGATAGGAGGCATCTTCTTTGAAAAGAAACCCATAGGTTATTTGAATAAATGTCTGTTACCAGAAAATCCAATAAAACATTAATTCCTACAGCATGTGGAGTTACATGGTAAGTTGAACAATGTTGTTGCATTACTTGTGTTTTGGTTTTAAACATTCAGTTAGTATCCCCTACACCACTAAAATGTGTGACTTTTCTTGATTTCCATTGACATTACCTTATTAATAGCTCTGAGAAGTGTTGCTAGTTTTGTAGCAGCAATTTTATAGACTTTGCAAAACAATTAATTACAGTTTTAATTAGCAAGTATGGCCTCTGCATAACAAATAATTTATGTGCTTATTAAAGGTAAGCAAGAAGCTCTGTGGTTTTTTGTTTTAGATTTTTTAAGTCAGAAAAAATTTACAGTTATTCAGAAATAACTACAGTTATGGAATATGGTGCATTTGATTATTCTGGTTCCAGTTTGTGTAGACAAACTATTTGTGACTGGGGTTTGATAAGGACAAGGGGTTTGATGAGGAGATTTTTGGTTTCCCTGGACTTTTCTGATCAACAGCAGCAGAACTACTTTGTATTGTTCTGTAAGTTGTCTTCCTGGTGAGAACATCTCTGCTATGTGCTCTTTGTGTATTCCTTGGGGTACTTCTATAAAGCAAATCATCTAGATTCTCTTGTTGCATTAGGGTCCACCGAATGTAGGAGCAAGTTGGCTCATCTCGCTATGGTAAATAAGATTGAAAAATGAGACTTACAGGACAAAGTCAATCTTTATATAGTTCAAGTGAATTCTGTGGAGCTAATTATCCTTTTTCTTAGTGTAATTTTATTAGCTCTAGATGTCATGTCCCTGTCTTGCTTTGATATAAGTATTATCAGAGTTAAGGTTGTCAGAGTTTCTATGAATACCTCTGGGACACTGTGTTGAGGAATTTTTCACTTATTGAGGATCTTCCATCGAACAAAAGATAAACTGATTCAGAGATTTAAAAAAAAAAGTGTAAACCTTCAGTCATGCTTATACCTCATTCTCTTTTGAAATATGAAGGAGGATTAATTTAAATGGTAGTTGTTCCTTTCTATGAATTTGTATTTCTTGATACGGAAATTAAAATCTAAAATTGAAGTTAATCTTAGAGTTTTGAAACAATAAGAGCTGGAAAAAACAAATAAAAATGACTTTTTGTGAGTGCAGTTCATCTAAATTTATGTGCTAGTAAATGAACAATTTATAAACTAGTTTAAATGTATCCTGCTGTGGGTATTTGAGGGCACTTCAGCATAGTTGAGATGCTAAGGTGTAGAGGCATTGTCATTATGAAATACATAATAAGTAGTTGTCAAAAGACTGAAGACAAGATTGAAAGATTTTTTCCTAGAAATGCATACATTTTCAGACAATGAAATAAAAATAGACTGATCTTTTTTTTTTTTTTTGAAAGGTGCTCATGCTTCTTACTAATTTCAGTTCAAATGGAAATATACAGTAACCTGAAATAGGCCATTATTTTACTTTAGGAGTATAAACTTGCATAATTTAATCAAAATTATGATGGTTCTGCTCACTAATATTAGACTTAATTGAACTTATCTCTTTTTGCCCATATGAATAACTGTCCCAGTTGTTCCCTTCACTTTCTCCCCTTCTTGCTGAATAGCTTCTCTAACCTTAAACTCCCAACATATCCCAGAATTCTTTCATCTTTTCAACTCAGTGTCCCCTCAAAGTCTCCTGCTTGGCTTATTGCTGACTCTGCTTTCTGGACACTGGGATATCTTTCCCTGTGTCCTCGCCAATGTAGATTGTTTGCCTGAAATAGTGCTTCAGTTTACTGTGTCATCTTTTGAAACAAAAGTTCACATATAACATGATTACATTTAATATATTTCTGGTTTTGATCATCCTTGTTTTATTACAAAGTGTTAGTACACTTCATAATTCCTCATTGGAATCATATCCCTCATCTCAAGGGAACAGTGTGAAATGCAGCTGATTAAACTTTACAAACACTGAGGTTTTGTTTGAAGGGTGGAGGTATGGAGAATATGATGAAGATTCAGATAATGGTCATGTCCACACTTGAATATTAATAGCTTTAACCAAATACATTCAAAAAATAACTGTGGATTGTCTTGGAGAATAAGAATGAAAAGGAATGGTGGTTTTAATAATTATAAAAGCCCTTAGGAAGAAACCCTCATGAAGGTTGTGTTTTCCACCTCTGGGAGAAGCTTGTGAGAACTTAATGGAATACCGAAGGTCTACACTTTGAACATAAACTCATAAACAATGGCCTTTTGTTTCAAGGGGAATGCTTAGAAAGCATTCATGAGACTATATGGTGTAAAAACAGTTGCTCCTCCACTCTGTATTACTACGTGGTCATTACACTCTCAGTTATTTCCCACTCTAGTCTATACTGCTGAAGTTTCTAGAGAGGGACACATCAGCCATCTAGAAAATGAAAAGAAGGATCCTTTCCTTCTAGAAAAATTATGGGACTTCTTTTAGGTGACTGCTTGTGGGTGGAATTCTTTTTGACACTAGTAGTCCCTCAAAATGCCATGAATTTACGTATTCACATTTTTAAATGTGAAACTTTTGTGTAAAACTGTTTAATGCCATTTGAGGGACCATCTACAAGCCATTTATCATGGCCTCCGTGTTTCTTATACTTTAAGGATCAGGGTTTGAGATCTACTGTTTTCCTCATTGTTTTAATGGGAATTAGATATTTAAACATTCATTGCACACATTTGCAATTCTCTTGTTTATTCTCTTAGTTATCTTATGTATACAGCTGAAGTAGAGTCAAAAGAAAATAGGCCAGAATGAATTAATTCAATTTTTTCACAATCATATCTGAGAAAATTGATTTAATGTCTTTTTTTTACCCTGAACTAACATTAGTATTCCCATGAAATATTTCAACAAATAAGTGATAGTTTTTGCTATTAAGCGTTGTGAAGCTAGACTTGAAGAAGGAAGAGTTGTTCAGTTTCCTCATATATTTTTGGTTCATTAACACCTTCCTTAATTGTGGAAAATGCTAAAACTTCTTTGTTTAAAGAATTTTTTTTCTTGTTATAGTCTTTAAAAAAAATATATCAAAGCCTTTTGTTTTCATCTACACTAAACCGACAAAATAGTAATAATATTTCTTCTTCAAAACAGTTTGGGTTTCTTTTGTTCTCTTCTTCTATTAAATATATTTCTCAAAAATGTTATGTTTACATTTTTTCTGGGAATTTTGTCATTCTGTTACTGTCTTTCTGTGCTAATGCATACTTGACAGTTACACAAATCCCTTAATTTTTATAGCTCTACACTTTTGCCAAAATTGTTTCTCCTATGATATGATTTAGCTTAATTTCCTTAGGAAGAATCATAATGCTTCACATCCCCTTAAGGGAGAAGACCGCTTTATTGTTGTTGCTTTTTATTATTATGCCTAATCCTAAATTTCTAACTAAAAGTTGTATTGTATCATCAATCACGAAGCTAAAGGCTTCATTGAAATGACTGTCACCGAGTAGCTGAAAACCTGATCTATGGATCAATTGGAGAATTAAGACTCTGAATTGAGAATAGAAAAGCATTGAGAATCCATGGAAAGACTGGTACTCGGGAGAATATCCTCACGGTCACTTGGCTCAGTGAGGCAGCGGGCAGCTGGATGAGATGCAGATGGAGGATTCTCATTATTTTCACAGTCTGTCCCTAAATAAAGTGAGATACAGTAATGCTGTCTGAATATGATGATTGTATGGCTCATTGTGGTCATCTTAGTGGGACAGAATACATGGAAGACACTGGGGAGCTGCTGTTACAGATTTATTTTGTCAATGCTTGAAAGCATCAGGCTGCTTTGGCTTAGCAATTAGTTTGAGCAGAACCTCGTGCCTTCACAGACATGTGAAGAACAAAGAGAGGGAGAGTGGGAACTGGGTAAGGATGATGCTCAGTTAGTCATCAGATTTCTTTTTCCTTCCATTTGCACACTATCACCTCATTTTTTCACCTGCTTTGGTCAGAGCTGAATGTGTTTCATCTAGCAATAGAATGTTTTTCAACTTGATATACTTGCTTGGGAAAGTGGGACCTAGTAGTACATAACAGAAATCCAGCCACACATAGCTGCAACTTGACTGTATTTGGGAATTTTCCTGGGTTTGAGCTCTTCCTTTGTTTCTTAACTTATAGTGAATAGACTGAGAAAAGGAAGTGTTTCCAGGCATGTTTTATACTATGCACTATTTAAAAATTCAGCTGTAAACCTAAGTAAAACTGAAAACCAAATTCCTTAAAATAGTTGGGACTGAAAATTCTAAACTACAATAATGCTTTTACATCAGCATTGTGACAATTCTGGCAGAAATATGACAGAATTCTGTTTCATGACAGTGATACTTAATAGGACTGTATCTTCAACTGATGTTGCCAAAGGAATTATAAATTGATCAAAAAGTGCAAGCATCTTCCTTTTTTCTGCCAGTAGTAATTTCATGACCACGCTGGGTATCCCAGTCTCTCCCTTGTCCATCTTTAAATGGCAGAGGCTGGGCAGTCCTCTGTTCCCTGCCCAAGTACAATTTTAATCACAGAAAGTAAAGCTTCAGTGCTCTTGAGCTTTATGAAAGGCGATGCTTCAGACCAGATTCCTTTTACCTGATGAGCTTTAGGAGGTTACTAGGTTTTCTGTTTTATGAGGGCCTATTAGATAATAAACCTTGGCCTGCAACTAACAAGCACAATTATAGACTAGTAAAACTCCAGTCAGGCAAGTTTCAGACATTTATTAACTGAAGAATAAAGACTAACAGCAACCCAAGAGTCTAAATTAGAGGATGGGGTTTTTAATAGTTGTTGATAGCTGAGTACCAGCTATATAAGCTACATCTGACAAAATTTTTACTTCTAATATCTTTTTTTTTTTTAATTTTCTCTCTCATCACATTTTTCAGATCAGATGTAAGCTACTCAAATGGATCATCTTCTTAAGACCCTCTTTTCAGAAGAGCATTCATAGCCAAACATTTTAAAAACAAAACAAAACAAATCAACCAACCAAACAAAAAGCAGATGACTCTGGAAAAATGCAGATCCTTCCTTCTTGTTTTCATTGTTTCCATTTAGTCCTTGCTAGTTGAAGCATGTCTTCTTAAGAATCCCTTCCCTATGGTATTTTTATGCTAGCACTATCAGAGGTAGTAAATCTGTTTGGAACTTGTGTACGCAGCTGTTACTCTCAAAAATCATGTGCACTCAAAAGGAAGCTGATTTATCAAGGGGTCATATGAAATACTTTAAAAAGAAGTAATGACTGAATATAAATGTGACAGCTGTTAAGATTTATTTTGTACCATACATACATTGCAATCTTGGTTTAAAAATACCCCACACCACTACCACCACCACCCCCAATACAAACCTAACCCCCAAAATACTCACCAAACCTCTCCTAAAACCTTGCACAGCTTGAGGGCTTTTTCTACAAATATTCCAGAAAAGGTTTTTTCCATGTGTAATTTTCTATTATTGTGTCTTCTTCAGAAGTATTATGAGTTGTACATAATGATGGCCTATTTTTAGAGATGAAGTATGAATACTCAACTTCCCAGGCTATTTCCTTTTTCTCTTACTGAAAAATTAAGCTAGAAGGTACTAACCTATACATGTATTTAAGTCAGAATTAGATATGAAGAAGGTACAGATGTTCTAGGAGTGGCTAGTATACACTGAGTACCCTTGGTACTTTTATTAAATATGACAGTTTAAACTG
Organism: Aviceda cuculoides; assembly: GCA_035590195.1. Lineage (NCBI taxonomy): Eukaryota > Metazoa > Chordata > Aves > Accipitriformes > Accipitridae > Aviceda > Aviceda cuculoides. Next base: position 2,269,200 of record JAVJGG010000054.1, on the reverse strand, counting down.
ACAAAATTAAAAAATTGGGCTCTGGGTTCATACGATGTAAATTATAAGCACCTGATTGTTTGAGTTTAACCTTTCTTGTTGACTTTCATCTTATTTTGAACACTGGGAAATTTAACTACAGCTAAATGCCTGGAGATCATAATATTTTTAGATCCCTGTCGTCTTGCCAAGTAAAAGAGTTTTGAATGACCTTCTGAAGAACATATGAGAAAATTGCCTACTGTAGATAACACAGTAACTGTGACCAAGGACAGAAAGGACATATAATTCTTCATAGTGAACTTTTTACTGGCTAGTGGCAATCTATTACTGACAGTTTGAGGCTGAAATGAATATCAGACAGTTTCAGAAAAACCTCCATCTTTCACATCTAAGGAAAGCAGTGTACCTTTTGATTAGTACTACATTAGGCTGTTCACCAGAGATTCAAACACTTGCAAACAATTCTCTTTAGATAAGGACGAGTGAACTGGCCTTTTTGACAGTTCAGTTCAGCATGCAGTTCAACTAATTCATTTTGGTTTTGGGGAGAACCAGTTTCCTGGAGTCTTTTAATGGAAGCGAGAATCCCACCTATACCCTTTTCGTTTACTTTTTATATTATTTCATTTCAGCTAGCTCAATCTATTTGGACTAAAAAGATTATAATTTATCTGAGTGTGAAGGCACTGCTGTGTTTATTGGGCAACTTGTTTATATATTTCTGTTAACATGTATTAAAATATGTAGCACAAAACCAAGAATATAGGTGACATGATCTATGTGAACCCAAATAAACAGCTCTACATCAGTATGGCTGATCAATATGGCTAATTTCATTTTTTTTCACAAAAGCTTCATATATTGTGTTTTTAACTTCTCTGCAGGCTGGTCCTTTAAGCAGTTTAGTGAAAGAAACTTACATTTCAGCTCTGCTGTCATATTTCAGCTGACATTTCTGCTAGTAACTTATCTAAGACTTGATGGGAGACAAAGTATTTTGGAAGGAATTCTCAGAAATCCACTGAAAAATAGCTCAAGTCCCCTTGACAAACCTTATATCAGAGATAAGCTTTCAGAAACCTGTCCAACCTGAAGTATTGTAAAGAATAGCTTGTGAAATATTTCATTACTATATACAAACAGATAAGACTTTGTGCAGCATAATCCAGGATATAGAAATACAGTTATTAAGAAGCATTATAATCAAGTCACATATTAAAATGATCAATATTTATGTGATAGATAAAATTAAAATGAGAAAAGTTAGACAATCTATCTCAGCAAGGTCCAAAGTATTATTATACCTATTCATCTCAGTTCATGTGTTAGAAAACAAAGTCACGATTCCTCGGAAATACCCTTTTTGTATGAGTAAGGTTGGTTTATGGAGTTTTCTGTAATTGATAGAATCTCATCATCTTTTGCCTACTATGCCTACCACAAGGGGGCAGTCAGGAGAGAAATATAAGTCTGTCTAATCTTAGTCTTTATCTCTGGAGTACATTATCTGAGCATGATCAACTATGGAATGGTATTTTTGCAATGTTAAGTCTACTATTATTTTCACTGCACATCACTTTCACTTATGGAAACAGGAAAATGTGTATTTCAATCTAAAGACAATACCGACTAGGAAGAAGTTTAGAGTCTCTCACTTCTGTATTTTTTCAGCAAAACTCTAAAATGTGTTCAGTTTTTACAGGTAATTACCATAGGAAAGGGCTTAAGCAACCCCAAGGTCTTACATTTGTCAGCGGTTGTTCTGTGGAAATGTGATTTTCCAAAGAACAACTTGTAGTTGCTTACAGGCTACAGGTACCAACAGAGAGTGGTGTGCCAGTAGTCTTTAAGTTTATTCTTACCATAGTATTCCACCCTGTTGGCAAAAGTGGCTTTCAAAGACTTTTGTAATGTAGATTCCATCTTAGTAGAAGGATTATCTCAGATACCAGCTGAGATCACTTCTTATGAAATTATAATTGAGTACTAGAATAAAAAAAAAAAAAAAAGTATAACTTTTTAATAGCAGGTGGAGATAAGGGAAAAAGTCACCAGTACAAAATGATCAGTTTGCTGTAAAAATGACTTTGTGTACAACGGAACTGTGAGGAATATTCTGCTCTGTTTTGTTCTTGTTACAATGTACTTTATTTAATGTACATCACTGTAGTACATTCATCCTTCCAGTAATGCATAAAGCACAGCAACATGAGTGCGTATTTCTTTTAACAATCTATGGTGTAAGTCGTTGCAGTCTATTCTTTAAGGTCCACTTATATTTGATAAAGTATTTTTAGAGTGTATTTGTGTCTTGGGTGATCAGTCAGGGAGATCCAGTAGTAGTTTTCAGACCATCAGCTTTGGAAAATTGTGCCATCCTATTTTCATTCCTTTGACAAATACTAAAATTAAATTAACACATTGCTGTTTTCATGGATGGATAAGTAACTCTTATTTCTTCTGTCCGATTTTTTTTTTTTCTATCCAACATGCAACAAAAAGAGGGACTTCACATTTGGAAAGTCTAACTTTCCTGCTGAACTTCAGAGTACAAAATTAACACTAACCGGTTTATCAGTTACGGTATTTTGTTTTTCACATAGAAACTTCTATTTTTTTGCAGTATTTAATTTGTGTATAAATAAAGTTTGTAGCTGTTTAAGAAATTAAATCTCAAGTTTTCATTCCTTTGCAATACATCAAATTAATGAAACTAACTAGTTTTCTGCTATCAAAACAGATATTAAGATAAGTAACAGCAGGGTGAACCAGTAAGGGATGTCATTTGATTCCTCAATTTACATATCTAGCAAAGTATGACACACTATGAAGATCCCATCCAAAAGGTGTGATTCCTGACTTCTCCATATCAAAGCTTCTAATGCTGTCTGTAGGAATGCAACTTAATTGATGGAAATTTATTTGCAATGTACAGATTCCCCAGTTTTGTTGGCTCTTTTTCTATTGTGATGTTCCTCCTTCCCATTTTTCTGTTTCCTTTGGCAGATTTACCTTATTCCTATCTCGTGCACTTTCTTCCCTTCTTTAACTGCATATTTCTCCACTCTTTTTTCCTCCACTACAGATGTGCTCTCCACCTCCCACGCCTCCAATAGTCTCCTGTTCCTTAGCTCTGATGCAAGACCTGTCGAGTGTTGCACACTCTGCACACCTTTGTCAGCCCTGTCACACCTTGCCGTGGCTCTTGTATGCAGCTGGGCTGCTGTAGCGCTTTGCTCTGTTGATAGCCAGACAACTTTCCTCCATTTCTCTTGCTGAGCTAGAGAAAAGAATTTGAAATTTTAACTATGCTTATGTTTCAAATGCTCAAGAAAATGCAGAGAGGATCCAAGAAATATGTGATGAAGACAGCCAGGCTAAAATCTTATGTGCTTGGGAATACAATGAGATACTAAAAAAAAAATAAAATAAAAAAAAATTGATTTTTTTCAGTGTGTACAAAACCTTGAGGGAAATCCTCTAAAATGTAATAGCAAATAGTAAGAGTTTGAGAAACCTGGGACCCTTGTGATGCTCTGTCTCTCCCACTCCTTTACTGTAGTAAATTGTAGTTTTCTGTCTAAAATGTGATGCAGGATTTTCTTGGGAGTGAGAAACAGTCTCTGGACCTTTTGGGGTAGTACTTGATTGTGTGGGCTTGATGATCCATTCCCTGTTTTTAGTTCCTGAATCACTTTGTGTACTTTGATAGTGGTTATGTTTTGGAATTCCCTAATCAGTAGCTTATTGTTGCTTATAGATTTCATAGGAAGACTATGAAATCCCCTGGAGCTCATCTGTGTGATTCCATAGGACTTGGCTGTAAGGGAGCTTAAAAACATACTGGATGCATCTCACATCTCTAACCTTGTTCACATCCTATTTGTGCATTTATGTATGTCTCTGTGTGCGTATGTGAGAGAAGGAGAGAGAATTTATGGTGGGAATAAAGTACAAACTCCTTTTCAAATAAAAAAAGGTATAGATAATTGTTTGTAACTGTGTTGGATAAAAGAATGAAAACTAGATGATGGAAAGATGATAACAGGGTAGATGACCTAATAAAATTGGAAAGGTTAATGAACTGTTCTCTGAGAGAAATAAGATAGAAAAAGAAGAGATTTATTTAATTTTTAGCAAAAAGTGACGTTTATTAGTTAGTTGGGTAAAATGCAAATATAACATTAACAGAGCTTTAGCATGAATTAGTCTTAATTAAAGAGAATGTGGCTTATAGGTGTGACTGGCAGTATTAAGGTGACTCTCCATGCCTGCTGGTGTGGAGTTACTATGATTCTCTGCTTATTGCAATGTCACATTGGTGGCCTGAGGTAGAAGCTTTGCCTGCATTTCTGGCCAGTGAGTCTTAGCTACTTTAACACATCAAGGTTGATTTATAGTTGAGGCTGGTTATGAGTGAGACCGATGTGATAACTTCTGAATTGGAAAGTGGGCAAAATATAAGCATTCGTTGCAAATTGGAATATGAAAAAGAACTAGGAAATGGATAAGAGGTGGAAGGCTTAAAAATATACATCTTTATTCTGACCTGATCTAAATAAAAAGAAAAAAAATTTTGAAGAAAGCTTAAAGTTTAAGGGCTCATTGGGGTTTTATAATCAGTAAAAAAGGCAGAATCATTTAAGCTTTTGTTTTAAATCTTGCATTTTAGAACCTCAGACTCCTGAGAAACACATTTGTCTTATCTAATATCTTCAAAATGCCTTGGGCATTGAAAGAGTAATGCAAGTATTAAATTGAAGCATCTAAATGTAGGCTTTATTCAATGTCTATAGTCTTTGTTCATTGTATCTCATCTTATTCATCCTATCTAATTTATCCTTATAGATTCTTCAAAACAAGAAAAAATGTCCGTGAAAGAAAGTACGCAGTATGAAAGCTGACAGCCTAATAGACATATCAAATATATGTTAGTCATCGAAAGGATTGAAAGCTCGCATTCAACTTCTGAGTGAAGAGCGGATTATGCCTACTGAGAATTGCATTTCGCCCCTCATGTCTGTCTGTTTCTTGGTGTCCTTACCAGCTTCACTAATCCTTTGATTCGTAAAGACGGAAGTTTCCTCTAGGGTTAAAGTGACGTGTGATTGACTAGTATATTCTGCATTCTGCACAGCAGGGTATGATGCAGAACAAGATAGTCCAGTAGACTATAATTGCTGTTTTACAAGAGAAGAAGCTTTCCTCTTACTTTAAAAGAGCAGTAGTATAATCGGGGAGAAAAATCATGTTGGAGTTCTGACATTTAATATCATGTTGAGCTCTCACAACTTTCAAAATCATATTTGTAATGTTCTCAAGACAGTTCTTTTTACAATTTTCATAGTGATATCACTGTATAAAAAGTTAATTTAATAAAAATCAGGAAAGGCATCTGCACAGACTACAGTCCCTTTTGTCAAAATTCAAGCTCTATGGCTGCTATTTCTGTGATACCATATGTTCAAGCTTTATACTTTGCTTTTATTTTCCATTGTATTCATGATTACACATCATTCTCTTCAGTCCACTCTATGTATTTTTCACCCTGACTACCTTCAGTCTCTCTCTTGTCTGGAGTTAATTTTCTTTTTTTATTCATTTCCTTAAGAAGATTGAATTAAATAAAATATATTGTTCATCACCTCAAAATATGAGGTTTTATCTCCAGGACCCTGAAGTATATAAATGAGTTTCCTACTGAAAATATCACATAGGTCATTCTTCAGTACCCTCACTTCCAGCAAAACTCTGGGTGTGCAAATATATAACTCCAGCTACGGTAAAAGGAGTAATTCATCTGCAAATCAAAAGATACTGCCACACAGTTAGAATAATTAAAGGCATTTTACTGTAACATTCTGAAGGTATCAGTTTAATTCCATAGGTGAGATTGTTATTTTGTTTTCAGCTAATTTTCTGACAAACCTTTTGGCCTTTCTTTAAGGTTTCTGTGAAATGTCCTTAAATCCTTCTCCTGCACCGAAACGGTTATGGCTGCAGCATCGTCAGGGGTAGTAACTGTGTACTTTAGGTTCAGGTCCATCAGAAGAGGAACAAGCCAGACAGCCCTTGCTGGCTGGGAACACGTGGGATTAGAGCAATGGAGTGAGAGACCGTCCCGGGGTATACTCAGTGAATCTTCCCAAAGCACTGGCAGTGGTGCCTTGTTCTTGGAAACTGTTTCCTTAGTCTATTTATTTAGTGAAGCTACTCTGCTTCTGTTAGATGTTACAACAGATATGACAGCAGCATGAATGGTACTGGCCTGAGGACATTCTTTGCTTTTTTTAGAAATCATAGACAACCAGTCATGTAAAGGAAAATAAATGTCCCATGATTTTCAGGCCCATGGTTTATAAATCAAAGAGAATTTAAAATATTGAGTGCTCATTGAAACATTCAAAATGATTGATCCATAAGCTGAAAAGGCGTATATACTACTATAAATGTATTTGTTTATTACATTTCAAATATGGTAAATTTTTTCTTATTTTTAGAAGGAATCATATGAGTTCATTGTTATGCATTAATTTAAGCAGCTGCATACTGGTGCTTATGGTGTCACATAAAATATTTTGCTCTATCTTTTTTTCTCAAGAACAACTTTTTCCATTTGTTTCTATGATAACTGGTTAATAAATGTATAGATCTAATGTCAGTACTGTGCTGATGGAAACATGTGAGTGATTAAGTTCAAAATATTACATGAAATTGTTTTTGGTGTATTTTCAGTACTGTAACTTGTTTCACAACAGTTCTGTCCTCCCTTTGTAGGTATTCTTTGCTGGGGTTACTTTTCCTCTCCAGTTTCATCATTTACTTCTGCTAGCAGCTTGCAAGTGTCTGTCATCCCTAGGCAGTGTTTGCTGTTCAGGTATGTTCTGCTATTTACTGCTGCTTTGTATTTAAATAATATAAATATATGTTGAGCACACAAATGTTAATTTTTACACAAAGGGAATAACAGCAGTCATTGTCAAGGAAAGTATTGGAGCGTTATAAGCAATGCCTAAAACTGTGCTATAAAGTACTATTACGTGGTATTTCAGATGAAATAGGAATAATGCAAAGATGCAAAGGAATATAAGAAGCTCATCCTGTCCAAGAATCTGCCTCTGGAAGCACTTAATAAGCAGACCTAGTTAAAACTAGGACTTTGCTGTATATGCAAATGCATACAGTGATAACTGTAAGTACAAAACGCAAAAATACTGCCCGTTTGGTTTTATAACCTCTGTTTCCTTTGCTTTGTGCTACCTTTGCAGTTATTTAAATAATGATATGGACTGCAGGATCATGCTGATTGGGACCATAAGAGTGACTGAACTGGCTTTCATTTTTTATGTGACTGCCGGGTTAAAAAGTGGATACAGCATTCAGGGATATCCCATCTTTTGACAACAACTGGTCATCTTCTTGGCAAGGCAAGTCTAGTTTCTCTATATCAACTTATCCTGCCTACTGGTAGTGCAAAAGGTATAAATTAGGAGCATCTTCTCCCTAGAAGTGCAGCAAGGGAAATCTTGAGCCTGAAGGTAATTTTTGCTTTAAGAAGTTGATGTAATATTAACTTCCTATATAATGGTTTTCATAAAGTAGTCATGCTTTGAGATCCTTGGCACATTATATGGCTAATAGGGAAAAAGGCAAGAAAATTTTAGTAGGTATATTTAAAAACTAAACCTTTAAAAATCACAAGAGTACTTAAAGGTAGCTCCACGCTGGCATTTTATAGTGTATCAAATACATGCCTGGAAGTCAATGGAGTTGCACCGACACTTGATTTTGGCTTGGCATTTCCACGTTGAAAGAAGTGATGAGTGTGTTTGCTTCCTTATAATCACAGTGAATTCTGAGCTCCATAAGATTATTGTTAGTCAGTTAAACTTTGAAATGCTTTAAGATAAGAGATTATCTAAGCCAAAACAGAGTGCTCTGCAAGTGTGGATGTTACAGACTATAACTCTGCTTTAAACTCTGAGAAAGTAGGAAACTGTCAGGAGACAGTTCTGTACCTATTCAGTTCACTCCATGAAATACAGTACTTTAAATTTTCAAGATTAGCAATCTTCACCTACAAACTGCTGAAGGACAGCAAAGTTTTACAGATTTCATTTCCAGCGTGTGTGACAGCATCAATGGATTTGTCACTCTCAGCAGTAGTTTCTTCCTGAAACATTTTGACAGAATTTGGAAGCATTAAACTAATTTCTACATCAACATTAAAAAAGTCTAGCAACAACTTGGTATTCTTCCACCGTATTCGAAGTATGAGTGAAAATACCTACAGCAAATTTCAAGGTCACATGTGCATTGTGAGTCTGAAAGACAGCACTAGGGTTCTGAGAAGATGCTGGATCCTGCCATATTCAGACTTGAGCATTGTGGGTCAAACTCTGCATTTGGATCATTGCCACTGAAGTTGTTAAAGATTCCTGGGATAATGGTGTTTTATTCCATAACTTGCTGAAGTAAAATGAAGGAGGAATACAACCTGATCCATTTGTTGTCTTTGGAATTCTGTATGTGCATCCTTTTTGAGTAAAACCTGATTGACAGTTGTACGTTGTCATTGTTACTGTAGGGCTATTCATTTAATCACAATTATCTGTAAATCTTAAAATAAGTCAGTAATATTTGAATTTGCATGCATGTTCCCCGCCATGTGTCCATTTCCTTTTGGGTTTTTTTAACCCTTACGGTTTACCTAAGAAAAAGATTGCAGGGATCAGTTAGCCCCTACTTGTTTGCCCAGTAGATTGCTGCTGTGTTTGGGCTGCAAGAATAAGCTATACAGAAATAGCACATTTTAATGTACAGGTTGATTTAAAAAAAAAAAAAAAAAAGAAACTTCAGGGGAAGAAACATCCCTCTTTGAGGAACAGCAAGGAGTTTTCAAAAGGAGAGACAAGAATTTTATACCTTATTGAAAAAACAGGTGAAGTGAGAAGTGATTTTTAGTATAACAGAGTAACATTTACATTTGTGGAAGGCACACCCTCCCCCAACACCCAAATGCATCTCTCACTGTAAGTAGGAGGGTGACCATGGTCTCCTCTATGCAGCAAGAGAACAGAACAAGTTTAAGATAAAAGTCAGTGTCTAAACTGTTGATGCCCTAAGTATGGACAAGGGTGGATTACTCTGGCTTAGAGACACTCTTGTAAATCTTGGCCTGTGAAGATGCACATTGGGTTGGTTGCTCCTGGAATCAGCAGGGCACACTGATCAGTGCTGCTTTGAAGAACTGTGGCAATCTAACATCCACGGCCCCTTGCAGCTGCCGAACACCCCATGACCTTATGCAAAGATCATTTAAAGTCTGTTTCATCTGCAAGAGGAAGACATTTAAATTACATTTCTTGAACAATTCTACTGTAGGCTTTATTTTTTAACAATAAATTGCATCAGTTGGAACAAAGGGAACAATTTATAGTTAGCTAGTATGTTCCTAGTTTTGTACATAATGACTGTTTTCAGAAAAGTGTTACTGTACATACCTATGAGGTTATATACAGAACTGGTTTAAGATTACCACTTTACTTTCAATTAATTAATCGGATTTAAAAAGGCAGAACATAATTTTTGATTGAGTAAATTGCTGATTAGGTATGCTGGGATTATTTTTAAGAAACAAAGAAGTACAAGTTTGAAAAGTTTGAAAACTAAGTAAATAAAACTGGAAAATATTAAAGGAGTGTTTACTTCTTAAAATGAAAAATAAGAGTCAGAGGAAATGCAGATTTCAGGGAAAATTTCTGCAGTTGCAGTTGAGTGAAATATTGTAAAATAAATCTTCCACACCCAAATAAATAGTGAAGCTTTGATATAATAAAATTAAACTGAAAGGACAGTAATTCGTTTAGGCTAATTGCATGTAATTTTTGTAGTAGAGGATGAGAAGGGAGAATGAAGAATAAGGTAGTATGTGAACACAGATTTGTGTCAATGTGAGCAAAGTTCAAGACAATGTGCTGTTTTTAATGTTCTGCAGTGCTAGAAGCTCCAGAAACACAGTTCATTGGAATGTATGGTACTTCATTTTTTCTGTTTTCATTGTTGTAAACAGCAGTCTAAAACTTAAAATGCCCTAGTCCCTTATGCTCAATCTGTTATTTGTTTGTTCTTTCACATTCAAGCCAGGTTATAAAGTTTTAGTGCCATATTCTCTTATTTGTTTGTAAAATCTTGGCTTTCAAAAATATTAAGTGAGGCAAAGCAAATCTGGAAAGATGGTGGATGTTTGCAATTTTCTATTAAGTCAATATGTATTGCAAATTAGCAGCTGTGCTTTTCATGATGTGGCCCCATAAGCAGGCAAAATTTAATATACACTACCTTATGGAACCAAACTTTGTGAAATTGGCAGGCAACACACATCGCTTCCTGTTTTTCTTTAGGGAATCACTAGTTTTTATTTAGTTTTCACTGTGACCCTTCTAGGTAAAACATTTGAGGAAAAGGAAGTCATGCCAGGTAGCAGGCTCGGTACCAGAAGCAGCATAGCTGCCCTAGCCCCTTAGGTGAGCCTGCACTCTTTCACCATGTCTCCCGCCTTCCACACCATCTTATTTTAAATGAACAACACACTCTAGCAGAAGGCATTTTGGTTTGTAGCTACTCCTGGCACTGACCAGCATCAAAACCTAAGTAACTGCTATGGTGCAACCCATCCAGAAACTTGAGAAAGAGACTGATGCTACATTCTCAAAGAGCAATGCTTTCCCACTCTCACACAACAACCTGAGCAAGTAGATACAAAGGAAAAGAATATTCTGACCTTATGTATTTTATGAAACATCTGAGCATTCTAGTATGATTATGGAATTCACTGAATAATTACTCAACAAAATATTTACAAAAATATGAAAGGACAGCTCATTTCCCACCTTCCTCCTTCCCCATTAGCCTGCAAAATATTCTAGTAAATGTCCTGACCATCCTGCTCCTTAGGCTTACAGGACTTGCTGGAAAAGCAACCACTGCTCCCCTCCATCTCACCACTGTGTTCTCCACTTGCACAACCTGAGAAGAGTCCAGCTACAGGTAGGTAGCTACAAAGAGATTATTTAATTTCTCAGGCTTTTTCCTCAGAGTGATATAGTTACTGCTCTGATCCTGGAGGCAGAAACTTCACCAGAGTCACTACTGAACTTCAGTATTATTCTCTTGATTGCTGGCCCTTTGCTAGCTATATTAATCATGGTGGTTACACATCATTTCCAGTAACTTGGGTCATCTGCAGCTTTATTGCTAGGTGCCCTGCTTAGTTATCTTCATTCCTAATCTCTTACATTAGCTGTACTTCTCATTTTTTCTCCTTTATTTATATTATTTTGTACTTTTGGATGATCAGCTCTTCCACATCTGCTCTTACCAATCCATTTCTCACTATTGGTACCTGTAGTGCTTAGGATGTCAGGCAGCTTGGATACTTTACTGTTGTCTTTCCTGGTTATCGGTGAAGCCACTTGGGGTTTCTGAGTGGGAGGGCTGGTTCCACTGTGCCTGAGTGTATGTTTGCCCTGAGTGTATGGAAACCTATAGTATTCTTTCCTTCTTCTTTGATGGCCTTAGTCTAAAAGATAGTATTTGGGTGTAGTGCCCCAAAGGTACCCAAATCATTCTAGACCCAACAGTTTTCAAGAGAAAACCTATTGTGGTAAAAATTTTTTGCTCAGGGTTATTACTGAAACCATGCCTTTGCCTGCAGGACTAACACAACTGAAGTCTTTTGAGCAGGGCCATTCACTTTTACAGGCAGGACAAACAGACGGTGTATGTTTTTTAGAAAGCAATATGTTTTAGGACCTGTACTCTGAAGGAATAATTTTAGTTTATAGAATTATAAACATTTAATGCACTGGGTTTACATATCATCACCCTATCCCCTAAATAGAATAGATTTTCATATTAAGAATTCATTATCATTAGGGTAAATGTAGTGTATAAAATTATCTCCCACCAACCGAGGTGGGTGGCAGAGGCAGGGGGATGAAGCTTGTTACCTGAAAACTTGAAATCCTCCTAAGAGATCTGGGAAGAGAGTAACAGACCGATACCAAGCAGAACAAACGTACCTATTATGCATCTTCCACATAAATACACCTAGATACAAGGGAAGTAATTGAAATGCTGAAGTTTATTGTAGCAAGATTCAAACATTTTCTATTTTAATTTTTATTAATCAGCATAACATTAACAATTGGAATACAAAGCAGGATTCTTTGTCTATAGATTTCAGTGGCAGTTTTCCCCCAGGGTGTAATTAGGAGTGTTGTGAGACATTTTTTTGCTTCATTTCAAATATGTGAAGCCTGGTTCTACTTCTACTTAGGTCAATGGCAAGATTTTCATTAACTCTCTCCTGTGATAGCCCAGTCAAACTCAGAATGAAGGAAGTACATACCAGAGTGCTTTGTTAAAGCAATGGCTTTAACTGAGGTTAAAAAAAGGCTGAGATTAGCTATAAAACAATTTTAGATTAGTACACATAAACTAATTTGTTACCTCCCTCCATGCTCTGAATGTCCCACCACATTAATATTTGGAGCATGGAATTATCAATGTAACAACTAGAAGACTTACATATCCATTACTATGTTAGTAAAGTGCTTGATGATAAGAGAAAGAAAATGCTGGTACACCATTAAAAACATTTTAAAAAAATCCTATAAACTAAGAAAAGTCTGTAAAGACATGTATAAATACTAGTGTATATATAAAAAGATGTGTTTGAAAAGAGAAAGTTCCTTCTGGAATATTTTAATATTTTTGGAGTAGAAGAAATAAATGGAATATACAGCACACCAGAAGACAAATGCTAGGAGAAAATTTATTGTCAACAGGAATTACTTGAAAGAAAATCTTTGGGCTATTATTGTGATTGATTAGCATGGTACACCACTTAAAACAATTTTTTGTGTAAATACAGTTATTGGAGCAAAAGAAGCATTTTATTTATTAGTAAGCCTTGTCAACAGAACTCTAGGCCTCGGGCAGATTTATCTGTAATTTATTCAGATTTGGGCTTGAGTTTTACATTGTGTTCTGGAGAGAAATGGTAATCTTTCTATTAGAATTTAAGACTCATTCAAAGTATTTTTAACAGAGGTTTTTCTTCTTCCAGAAGGGATTTAATCATGATTTACTAGCCTCTGTTCAACACAGCCAATCTAGTCTCTTAAAATTATATTTCTTCTCTAGCTCCTATTTTGAAGTAGTCATAAATATTCTTGTTCTGACTACTCAAACTGTTCAGTCTTGGTCATATGCTGAAAGATGCTCAGCTTCCGTCAGAAAGTTTAATGTCAGGAGAGCTGGGTACTCTGAACAATTCTCAAATAGCCTGTAAAATAGCAGTGGTTTCAAGGTATTTATAAAGCCAGATAAAGCAGCACTGGCCTGTTACTACAGCACAAACAATGGAAAGTCCTTAGAAATACAAACCACGTAAAGGCTGGCAAAGTATTTTCGGAAGGGACTGTAGTACTTTTATAGCTTGATATATAGACAAACAGCTCAAAATATAGCAGCACATTAGCAGACGTTTAAAAAAATAAACCAAACAGAAAAGACATTCAAAACTAAAGCCAAACCTAAGCCTAAAAAATTTAATTATTTCCAAGTTCAGTCCACTGGAGCTTGTGCTTTTCCTACATTAGCCACCTGAATTTAACATGTGTGAAAATAACTCGGGGTGACTGTGTGTGTGTATTGCACTGCTGAGAGTATATTATTTTAGAGTTAATTTTCCGACTGCATATCCCACATAAAAATAAATGTCCTAGGATGTAGTTTGGAGGGGTTTAGACAGCCAATATTTAATGCTTTTGTGTAAATAGCAAGTTTAAAGAGCTAATTAAGAGTAGACATATGTATTATTAATGTAAAAATAGATAAAGACAATGCTTCAAACTAATTTTCTTTAGCATTACTCACATAATACGCTTTTAAATGTTTAAATAAGAGTTATCTGATGTCCAGAGCTGTTGATTTCTCACTGTTACTTGTAGTAGATGATCAGTAGCTTTATTAGGCTACCTCTAGGCATAGTCTTGTTTGAAAAGGTTGACCATGCTGTAGAGTGTTTTTTTGTGTGTGTATAGCATCAGATCCTGAAGTGCAGTAAATTAACCTGTCTCTTTAAAGTTCACTACAGTGATTTACTTATGCTGCAAATCTGCTATGTAAAAGTGGGTTTTATTTTCTTTATTTTTCTTCTGATGTGCAAAATCTCATTGAAAAGGTCAGTCATAGATGTCTTGTACAACTTTCAGAATTGTTAAAAAAGATTTGGAGGCGTAAATTATTTCACAATTATTAAATTATACGATGTACTTTTTCCAGATAAACAGCATATTTATCCTTTGTCTCCCTTTGAAGCACTTTTAAAAATATATCTTGATGCTATATACTAAAGAAAATACAGTCCAAAAGCTGATGTAAAATGTTTTGACATATAAATTCAAATTATATTAAGTCAACAGTCCTTAAAGTCAACAGACATGAGTTTGGATGTTGATAACCAAATGCATGACAGGTAAGTTGTGAGAAGGCAAGAGAATTAAAATAATTTTGCTAAATATTTCCAGTGTGGGAGATTAATGATTTGGGGGTTTTGGGTTTTGGGTTTTTTTTTTGAACCAAAATTAGGTTTAGTTTTCTCAGCTGAGACTGCAAAATTATCTTTGTAAACTGAGATTGCACATTTATGTATGGGCTGCACTAGATACATAAAGATTGTGATTTGCTATTATTATGGCATCACTAAATGTTCTTTCACTGAAGCTGCTTTTTATCAAAAGTAATTAAAGGGGTTTTTTTGTGAAAAACAATAAGATTTAAGATAATTTTTTTAGCAGGAGTTAAAATGCTACAGGTTTTAATTAGCAGTAATGAATATGTTAGAATGAATAGGTGATACACACTTTGTGAAAGCTGCAGCTTAGATAGCTTCATCTTAGTTGTAGGTGACCCACATAACAGTCCTATTCCTGAATACTCTAGATTGGGGGGGAAGGGGAAGGAATTATTTTTAAACCAGGATCTGTCGTTCCATGCTAAAGGAAAGTGCCCTACATCTGTCTCTGCCAGCAAAATTCAGGCTCAGCAGTTTGATATGACACTAATTTACTTGCAGAGAGATTTATAAAGCTTCATAAAGAGCAGAACAATATGATTAGATAGTATTTCTGTTGATTCAATTACAACTGAGGTTTAAAGATACTAAGAAAAAAATCAAATGGCCCAAGCTGGAATTAAGCTTTCTTAATGGAATGGGAAAAAAAGTCAGCAGTGATGAAAAAGAAACAAAGAATTTCTGCTGTGTTCAAGCAGGGAAACCATTTCTTCAGCTGTGATGGCTGTATTGCATCAAAAGATGGAATTCTGAACCATACGTCATTCTTGTTCGGGATCTAGATTTCATTTATAACTTTAGTGAATTGCTTTAAAATGATTTATGTTGGTTTTCACTGAACTTGCGTCCTTTCATACAGAATGGGTTATGCACTGGATCACCCCCTCATAAATGTACCCAGAATACTGTGAGGACTTTTTTGGTAGTGACATATTATGCTTTTATTCCCTGTAATGTGCAATGTCAGCAGTTCTCTGATGTTGTCTATTTTTAAGCTGAGCAAGGCAGGAATTTCAAACTAATTTCCAGCATACAAATCTATTTGTAATATTGATAGTTCAGTCATATGTTACAGATATGACATGCCTCTTGCTACTTGTCTGCATTTGATGATTTCCTGTGAGGGGCAAGGATACTCTATTGAAATCAGTGGGGCATATGGTTGTAAACTTCAGTCAAAAATCTACAGCAGAAAGGGATTTATTTAAAAAAAGGTTTTGACTCACACTATGTAAAGCCTGGCTCAGCTCTTTGGCTCAGCTACTTATTTGAAGAAATTTACATGTATGTACATGTGTGCACACAGGAAAAAAAAAATCCATATTTTCCTGACAAAAGCAGTTTTTTAGATGGTGTTTCAGGTTGAATGAAACATTTCATATCATTTCATGTAACAATGATGAAATATCCACCAAGTGAGATAGATCATCAAGAAAATGAGTACTGAGTGCCTATCAGTGGGTAGGGAAGTTATTTAGAAATTTGAATACCTGTATTTCAGCCCTAGCAGTAAAAAATATTTAAATACCATATGATGTTTGGTCCTGTCATTCCAAGAACTACAAGCTGTTTTGGTCAACCCAGGAAGTCAGATTGCTTTTTCCTATTCCTAACCAATAAAAATTAACTGTTTGACCAGTGATGCTCGGTTACAATACAAGCCTAAGTATAATGTACTCCTACCCTACTCCTACCCTTCAAGTCTAAAGCAAAAATTAAGAGAATTTGATGTGGCCATTGCTTTGAAAAAGCTCATGTTGGACACCTATCTTTAAGTTGGTAGCTTCCCTATGAATAGGAAACTGAATGAAAAATGGTCTTGTGAATCCCTAACACTTGTGTCCTAAAGATTGTTTTCTGGGTTTTCATTCTTTTGTTTTGTGTTTGTTGGGGTTTTTTTTGCTTTGTGGGTTTTTTTTTTGTTCATGGATATGGTGTTTTGTTGTTTGTTTCTCTTTTTGTTTGTGTTGTTTTCTGGAGAGGGAGAACTGAAAGGAGGAAAGGACAAGCTGTTTACCTGGTTTTTAGTTCCATTCATGTATTGTTTATAATTTGAGCCATTAATGAATTATGGAATAAGAAAGGAAGAATACAGGTTCGAAATTAAAATTATTTGGCAGTTTGTTTAACAATAGGACTCAAGGATGAAGAAAACTTTTTTGCTATCTGATGCTGGTTTATGCTTAGCAAAGTTTATGTCATTGATTTATTGAGACTCAAGCATAAGTGTGTCTCCATGTTGTAATAATAAAGTAATAAAATCAGTATATTTACAAAAGGGTAAGAAGTTCTTTGTGGGATACTCTTGATGACATCTGTAGGCAAGCAGAAAGAAGCAACTGGAAGGACTTATTTGCAAAAATGTTCTTACATGTTTTGAAGCAATTTGAAATTGAGTCAAGTATAGTATTTGCTGGAAATTGTATTGACAGAGAGAGTTGTCTACCTATCCTGTTAAAGATTATTCTTAGCAGTGTAAAGATTGTTCCTACCAGTACCTCCCTATACCATGATAGTGTCAAAGAGCTTTGGACTGAGACAGTGTAGGGGGAGAAACTCCTCTTTCAGTTGCAGATTTGGGATCTTGTGTGTCACTGTTTCCTCTGAAGGCTTACTGCAAGTGGTAAGCAGTCAAATCATGATGGAGCAGCACAGACCACTTTTCTGAGGCTCTTGAGGCTACAGCAGCTATTGCTTCCTGGCAGGGGATTACTTAGCTAGCAACAGACCTGTGCTCGTTTGTGCTGGAAAAGCTCTCCAGAAACCTCCAACACCTGGAGTCCTTCAAGCCTGCACAATGAACTGTGATTGCTGTATAACCACCATTAAAAAGAAGTATCTGATTACCCTAACAGCTGCACAAAGTGGTAGGACAGTGACTGAGATTTTTCCATTATGGATGTACCCTGTGACACCATTCGTAACATCACTACTGTTGATTGTGCTCATTTCCAAAGTTGCTGTTTTATTGTCCTTTACTTTTTCTTTCTGAAATATAGTGAATATTTAAACATGAACTGACTTAGCATTTGAAAACGTAGAGGTATTTCTCATGAGGGGGAATCTAGCTGGTGTGATTTATTTCTCCAGTTTTCTGACTGCATCTGTAGAGGGATGGTAGTATCAGTGGTTAGCAGCACCCAGACGTGGAATGTTTATCTGGGCTCTGGAGAAGATTAGTGCATAGGGACTAATGCAGTTGGAATTGTATGTAGGAAAAAGGGCTTGTTTTGTGGAGGGCAGGTAGGCTGAAGACCCTTAGTCCTAGTTGAGTCCTTGCTCTGAGCCTGTATGTACTTCAATCAACAAGGTTTTTAACACTTAACTGTTGACTGCTGCTGCGCCAGCAAACTCAGCAATGAAATATCCCATCAGGGCTGGGCAAGACACTAGCACAAAGGTACCTGTGGTTCTGTCAGGAAATGAATTAATGGGGCCTGAGGTTTCTTTAAAGCTGAGCAGTTTCCTGATTCACAAGCCAATGGAGATATGACCAATCCTTATTCTGCTTGCATAGAAATAGTTACATCGCAGTAGGGTTTCAGAAGCCATTGAATGAAGACTCAGTAGAGCCAGGTGCTAGTCCTTAATAAGTAAATAAAAAACTTGCTCTTTCATCATAACTCATCTAATATAAACCAGTTCAATTGCTTGCAGAGGAAATCCTATTTGTCTGATCGAGTTGTCTGCAAGAAATATGTTTACACACAACTTGTATAGCAACTAAGCTTAATGCCTTGTAGGACAACTGTATTCTGTAAGACTCTTTCATTAAAATAGATGGCTCGATCCCCTTATTACTTTTTTTTCCTCTTGAAAAGGCCATGACCTTTCCATAAGAAATATATCCACAATATATCTGGGAATATTTGCCCAGAACGTTCTCATGTTCTCTGTAGTCAGAATAGTTATGGTCATTTGTTTTCAGATTAGAAAATGAAAATACAGACATGTAAATTAGAAATGTGAAGATATTTTCTTAGATTCAATCTGTCCTTTGAAGAAAAAGGAAAAGAAGAAAAAAGAATGCCTGGTGGGATTTGCCAGTGACTTTTTCTTTATATTATTCTGCATTGTAAGTCCAAATGCTTGCAAATAAAGTACACTGAGAGGTAGCAACATCCAGAGGGAATAATACTGAAACAATGGCTATGGATTTTCAGAAGAAAGATTTCTGCTTCCAGTAAGGTCAGGATCTTGTTATTGGGTGATGAAAATTTTCATAATTTGAATTTTGTCTTCAACAATTCAGAAGATAAAACATCAAAACACCAAACACCCTTCCAATTGCATCTTTTATACAAATAATAGTGTAGAAGGGTGACTAATAATGTATACAATTATGCATTTATTAATTCAAAAGAATCATTTAACTATTCCAAGTGTTAGAAGTATATGGAAAGTGATCAGATTACTGTTACCATCTTTCAAACAAAAACATTTTCATGGCAGGGAATAGAGACTTTACAGCTTTGTTCTAATAATTTCCTCTAATGTTCAACAGAAAAATATAACCAAACAATTATTCACTCAGTCATGTATACATCATCAAACTGATCTTTTGCAGAAAGTGACTGAATTAAATGTTGCTTGTTTGAATGCATTTTTGCCTGTCACAAAGCAGGATAGGAAAAAAAATCCTGAAAAGTTGAAATCTTTCCTTACCTTGACAAATAGAAGATAAACCAAGAGATCTCAGTTATCTCTCTGTAAATATTAACATATAAAACATTCAGAAAAGGTTTGTTTTAAGCTTGTCGCTTCTTCACAAAACTTCCTGTGAACCTTCAGGGTTCAAACATTTAACCATATGTCAGAAAACTTGTGTGACAGTGACTGACCCCACTTCTTTCCTGTTCCCTTTGATATGAGATATAATCCTGTAGACTTTCTATGAAAAAAAAAATCTTAGTCTTCTTTGATTCTTTGGTATGCTGGACCTTTATGTCAGAAAGCTGTGGCACCAGGCTCCAGGACCACTATTTTTAGTCTTTCAGTATGTCTGGAAGAGGAAAATCATCATCCTGAAATTAGCAGAAGGGGTTTGAGCTAAGGAAAAATGCAATGAAAAGTGTCCGTTTATATTTCCCAGTGTAGACAACATAGTTACAAATGTCCATAAAAACACCACCAAGGAAGGAAAAGAAACCAAGTTTAACCTTGTTATTAAAGGTTAAATGACAGTAGTCTCTCCCATCAGTTGGGGATCCCAGCCTGATTTTCTTATGAGATCCTGCTTGCTCACATCATATCTTGTATCTTGGGTTGTCCTCCCCAGAGAGAACACCTACAGGCAAAGTGTATATATATCAGTGTGATGGGTTAACCCTGGCTGGATGCCAGGTGCTCACCAAAGCCATTCTATCACTCCCCCCCACCCCCTTCAGCTGGACAGGGGGGAGAAAATATAACAAAGGGCTCGTGGGTCGAGATAAGGACAGGAGAGATCACTCAGCAATTACTGTCAAGGGCAAAACAGACTCAACTTGGGAAAATGAACTTGATTTATTACAAATCAACCAGAGTAGGGTAATGAGAATTAAAA
>JAVJGG010000054.1:2214503-2245004 GCA_035590195.1 Aviceda cuculoides | reverse complement strand
GCTTTTTACTTGTTTTCCTGATTCCCGCCCCCAGCCCACGGGGGGGGGGGGGGGAGTGAGTGAGCGGCTGCGTGGTGCTTAGTTGCTGGCTGGGGTTAAACCACGACACTACGGCATCACCCCACAGGACATGTTCTGGCCGAAGCCAGGCCTGTCTTGGCTGGGAAGCAACTCATCTTTGTTAGGCTTCACCAGCCTTCTAGTAGTCAGGGAGGATGTTTTCCCAGCTGAGAGCCCTCCCCATGGCTGAGAGGAGTCCATTCATCATGGGGTAGGACCGGGGGGGGTGGGGGTTATGCCTGGTAACAGTGCTGTGCACAGCAAGGAAAAGCACTGCTGGAGTATTATCACCTTTTTCTTCTCCACTCGCTGGGCTGCTGTCAGGGCTCTCTGCTGCTCCATCCACAGCTCCTTATATTTGTGTTGGAGGAGGTCAAAAAGGGGAGTGCTAGGCCTGGAAAACATTGAAAAGACAACAGTATAATTTCCAGGGTTAATACCTCTCTTTACTTCCCCATGCTGATTCATACCTCTGCTCCTGGAAAGTGTGACTGGTGAGAACATGAATAAACCCTCACCCTGGGAAAGGCTTTCTTCCTCAAGAAAGACTCCAACCCACATTCATTTGCAGTTAATACCCCACAGCCTGCACACACTTGTGATAAGCTGTAGCAGGACTGTGCTAGGGCGTTCCCCAGGATGGGCACAAGTTCCATCTTTGCCCAACCTTTTTTTATAAGGCCCGTATCACTACCTCTGTTCAAGCCCAGGTGTGTTGGAAGGACCATGGAGCACCAAGCACTGTGGCTCAACCTTGGGCCCTGCTATGGCTCCAGGAGAGCATTTCCCAACTGGTATCCGATGGTGAATAATGGAAGCACTGTATGGGGCAATGTCCAGAAGCAGAGCTGGGCTTTTGCATTGCCACCCTGGAGCTCAGAGGGGCAGCTCTGCCTGGGTCCCCTCCAGACTGACACAGCCATGGCAGCTGCCTGGGAAGAACCACTGGGTGCAAAGTGTGTTTTGCTAAAATAAAACCGCTTTTGCTATTAAAATAGCACTACTGTGGTATACCAAAAAGCCGCAAACAGATGCAATGATGGGTTGGGTGAGAGGAATGAGTGCTCCCCTAAGCAATCTGAATAGGGGAAAAAAGTGGACTCAATGCAGATGGTCAGGCAGCAGAAAAGGGAGCTGAAATGCTGAGCCCTGATCTAGCGCCTCAGCTGTACAGACCAGATGAACTTGCCCCTTGGAACAGGGTACCAGGGAGCATCCTGGCCAGGAGGAGACAGCAGCAGCGAGGAGCTGCAGATGACCATGGTTCTAGAAAAATACTGAAAATAAAAGGCAGTTGCTTGTTGGCTAGTGTCTTGTTTAGCTGCTCTGAGCTGGCATTAACCTAACCAATTTGTGGCAGAGCTGCAGCCTGGAATTTTTGAGCCTTGCTCCTTGCAGGTGCAGATACTTTAACTTCATCAGCCACCATTGGAGGCAGAACTGGCAGTGGCAGCAGCAGGGTTCTTGCCTCTGCAGAGGACAGCATATCACTTACTGCTGTGGTCCTGCTGCTGTTCTTTTCCCCCCAGAAGCAAACACTTGAAGGTGATGGAGGACCTTGACCTGAAGTTTTATTGGTCCTTGTCCTTGCACACCTTGCTGGGGAGGGACTTTTCCCATCTTAGCTGCAACCAGTAACTGTGGAGCCAGCATCTCCAGCTCTGCTCCCACCTGTAGCCCCCAGTGCCTTCAGCTGCAGCTCCCATAACAGAAAGGCAGTGCTTTCCCTGCCTGTCCGGACCAGCTGCAAGGCACTGGGGACTTGGGCTAACTGGTGGGCTGCTTCTGGGCCACCAATTCCACCAGAAGGTCGTTTTCTGCAGAGCGTGCCTGTGTACCACAGAGTGAGCTGGTGCTTCATGGCTTTTGGCAGGAGTGGGTCCAAAATCGGTGTCAGCCAGCTTTCAGCAGTCTGGAGAATCTTTGATGATCACGGAGAGCGCCAGCAGTGTGTATGCAAATAGTAACTCTTCTGTTTCTTGTTCCTTCACCCCTGTGGTGACTTTTATTACTTAATTATTGCACGCCACATGCTTCAAAACAGCCTAATCTATGGTCGTGTTTTCTAATGATACTAGATGTGCAATCCAGCAATATACATCCCAAGGGGGCATTCATATCAGAGGAGACATCCTTCTGCAGACCTTCTGTTTCATAGATCATATGCTGCAGGGCTTTTCAAGGCTTTGCTTACCAGTCAGCTGTGCTGCTCCAGACCGTTATCTGGAGACACCCAGTGCCAAAGGTGACACCAACGTTTACCCTTTGTTGTCCCCCCTTCTCTCCCCTCCTTCCCTTCCAGTTTGGCATTTCATACTGAGCAGAGCTGGGTAAAAGATTTACAAAGGATAAAAGATGTGGCAAACCTGTGGCCAAGTGTCTTATTGTCCGAGTGGGTCTCCAGTCTCATCGTGTGGTGTAAACGTTGGTATTCCTGGCACAAGCACGTGGTGAGCCCTGCACGTGGGCTTGTTTCCTTGGCCTGTCCATTTGCTCTCCAAGGCAGGAGCTTTCCTGGTGTGCAGGAATAGCAGGAGGGATGCAAGAAAACCTTGAGCCTTTGTCTGTAGTGTTTGATTATTGATTTTTCTGTGGTAGTTGAGTGTGTTTTCACATCTCTATGGAGGTGACTTTTACCATCTCCAGTGGACCAGCCAGTTGGTGACTGATTAGTCCACAGCTGGCTTGTAAGTAAATGCTTGAAAGGACACATTTGGGTTGATGCTCTTCAGAGATCCTTCCCTGCCGTGTGATTAATCGCATTTAAGTCCTGATCCAGCAAAGTATAGAATCATGCCTGGAATGATACATGCATGAACTGCCTCTTTGAAATCGGTGGGAATGACTCATGTGCTTAGTTAGACACGTAAGGTCTGGTGGGGCTGTAGGGTGTGAGGCTTCGTCTGGCTTTTCCTGCCTCCTTCGAGAGAAATACTGAGAAAGTGGGAAAAGCAGGTGGTATCAGGTAACACACTTCTCTAAGGTTACTGGAGAAATTTTGTCGAGGCAGCTTTTTCTTTGTAGGTCAAACGCTGATCTCATTGGAGTGGACAGGGAATTTTGGCCCCAATATTGGTGCTGCTTGGCAGCGTGACAGCATTTCTCGTTTGCAGCTGGCCTTTGGGAAAACATCCTCTCACCTTGGTGTTACTTAAGGACAGGAATGAACGGTTTGTGTGTTCTGTTTCCTTTTGTCACCCTGTCCAGATGTTACTCCTCTGAACCGTGAGGATTTTGCTGTCACCGTCTGCGGATGCTGTGGGGAGAGTGGGGGAAGCATCCGCTGAAAACGCTTATTGCAGATTAAAATCCATCTCGTTCTGAGTTACTCAGATCTCCTTGTTTTGGCATAAGCACCCTGCCACAGAAAGAAAAGGGAAAGAAGTTCTGATAGGATGTAACAAATTATTTATAATTGTGGAAAAAAAAAATCAGCTGCTTCCTTTTATAGTCAAATAGTTGGAGCCACTTCTAATGTTGACATTTCCTAAATATTTTAAAATTTATCTGTGCACATTTTCAAAACTATTATCCCTGAAACAGTTCCTGTCTTTTTAATAGACTCTCTCTCTAATTTACTTTCAAGAGTCAGGGTACAGACCTATTTTCAACTGAAATGACAAGCGCCTTCTAACTCGGTTATACAATGTGGTATGCTAGTCTGCCAGAAATCTCCTGGAAAAGAAGCTGCAGCCTCCTAATAGGCTACTTTACTGTGAAAACAATGTTAAAAAGTATAATAAAGTATTAACAATATTAAAATAAAACAGTGTAGGCCTTAAATGAGCTACAAACTAGTTAAATCTATTCTATTCGATATGAGCCTCCGGTGCTTTGCAGCTGATACCTCAGAGCTGGGATTTATCTAAAATGAAGGCACCAGGGACATGCAAGAGAAATGGTAATTATAATTTGCAAACATTAGGCTGACACTTTTTTGTGTATGTGTGTATAAATTCTGACAGCTGTGATTTGTGCCATGCCAAATAGTGCTCCACCGAGCTGGGAAGGGTTCCCTTTCTGGCAGGCCATCCTCAGAGCAGCAGCTCATTAAAACTTTGGAGGAGAAGTTGCCGAAAACAGGAAGGCGTCAGAACCATCTGAGGGACTTTTGGTACACGCTTGTTGAAAGGTGTTTGAGAAGGGAGCCTTGGGTCTGACAAACTGGAATTTTAGTACGCCTCTCCGTTCACAGTGGGGCAAAATAATTGGTCATCAGTGACTACTAATTTGGTTTAGTAGCCAGAGGCAGTTTTTTTCTTCCCAGAAAATCAATGACAGTGCCGAGGTCTGTTCAACGTGATTCAGCTCAAGACGGGTCCTCATTTAGCTCTTGATGCTTCTTCCACTGGAGACAGCTATTTTGTTAAAATGAAATTAAAATCTATCTATAATGCTCTGCTCAGGGAGCGGCACCCATCAATGCCATGCTGCTCTTGAGGTTTCAAGGTTGTCAGTCTCCCCTCAAACTTATTTTTCAAAGGTTTATATATCAACTGCAAAAAAGGTACTTGGCAAAAGCGGATACAAACGACTTTGCTCAGGAAGGGGGTTTATACTAGCTTAAAAGGTGCAATCAATTTGATTGCTAAGTTGTGCTGTAAAAGGATAAAAACTTGACTTGTGATTCCCTCTTTCTTGTATAATTCAAAAGCATAGGGGCTTGTAAATATTTTAGTGCAAACTTCAGCCCTTGGATTTTCCGGGTAGCTCTCCAGCGAGTGCAGACGGCTCCTGCAGCTCTTCCCACTGCTGGTCAGGATGGGCTCCGGCAGGGAGCAGAGGACACCTGCACAGGCAGCGACTTCCCGGAGGCTGCGCAGCCGTTTGGGCTGGGCCGAAAACACCGCTCTAATTCAATGGCACAGCTTAGTGGCAGCAGGATCTGGCCCTGCATGGGTGCTCATGCAACAGATAAAGCATATAATTGATTTTTTTTTTTTTTACAGTTGTGATGTCAAAACTGTGTTGCAACACCACTGCCTATCCTGACATTTTAACCCTTTCTTGAAAGGTTAATGAGGTTTTAGAGGGCTTTAGTCCTTGCTGGTGTCCTTTCATCTAGGGCGATGTGCTTTTGCTGCACAGCCAGGATCTCTCTTTGGGGTCTTCAGTCCGCAGGGAAGACAGCTGCAGGGCGTACCACCTTGGTATTCCTTTCTCATACTTCATGACGGGAAGGATTTGTCCGGTGCTAGTAGTGTCCATGTAGAGATCTTCCCCTGGCTCATGGCCGGGTCAGCTGAATCAGCTCCCGCCAGCTCAGGATAATTCCTTATTGGGAACCGGTTTGGTCTCTAGCATCTCTGGAGCATGGGGCTCCTTGGCGCAGCTAGCGCAGATTCTCTTCAGCAAATAAAGCGCAAGCTGGGGTCTGTGGTTCTGCTCGGGGCCTTGGGGTACTGCCAATGCAGGCAGCACTAAGGCATTAATGCTCAGGTCCCTCTGCCCTGAAAGGGGGCTGATAGCACAGGAAAACTCTGATTACAGTTCCCTTGTACTGCTATATTGTCTCCCTTCCTCCCTCGTTACTGATGGGCTGGAGCTAGCAATCTATCTACCGTTAATTTGTCTCTGTGTAGCCCAGCAGGAATCTGGGGTATGATTACAGCTCCGGCCCTTGCGCGAGAGCCGGCACAGCCCCAGCATCCCCCAGCAAACTGCCTGGCTCTGCCTTGCCTTAATTGTTCCCCTTTGGCTGGTGGACCTGTCTCTTCTAACAAGGGCAGCGAGGAGGGCCGAGGTAATTGAAGCACTTAGCCACACTCCCAAGGATTGCCTCCTGCAGCTAATTAGGAAAGAGGGCCGCTGGGCTCTTCGTTATTTCTTTTAATTGTTTGTGGGTTTTGCATAACAGTGAATGGCAGAAGAGGGCTGTGCGGTTAGTGGTGAATTCTTGACTTTGAAATTTGTATAAAAGGTCACTTACAATTTGTTAACGCTTTCACAAGAGTGAATTCAATTAGCGGCTCCCGCAGTCCCTGCACACACGCTTGTGGGTGTGTTTGTAAGGAGAGGGGGAGATGGCAAAACAAGCAGGGCGTGAATGTAAAGGCTCTTCATTTTCCTAAGCAGCTTGTGGACTATACGGTAAAGTTATAGGCCCCTTACAGTTTTATGGTCCTGTAAATAGGTCCTGGCAATAAACCCATGGAGAGGCCTGAAAGATCATTTTCAAATGATCTCCACTTGTCCTCACTTTCCATTAACCGCTGAAGAAAATAACAAGAGAAAAATTGGTAGAAAACACTCGGGGACCAATTTTTTTTTTTTTTGCAGTCTTTGGGCTGGCAAAACTCTCAGTTGAAATAGTGGGTGTTCCACCCACGCGGCAGCTGCAGGATCTGTGCCGTCAAAGCACTGATTACTCTGAATTGCTGAAGCTTCTTTACAATCCTTGTAATTTGGATGAGGAAATAACAATATAAATTATTTCACTGTGGGCAGCCAACGAGGCAGTGGCTTCTTCTAAGTGTCAGAGGATCTGTTATTTTGCTCAGAGGGCTCGTATGTATAGAACAGTAAAAAGAATAAAATCCATTGTAAACATGCACTTTAAAAGATTTATCAGATGCTCATAGCTGTACTTAGGAGTACACATGGTTACAAGAGCACCAATTTGCTTTACTACTCCCTCCCAGGCCAAGAGTGAGACGTATACTTGTAACGGTCCTAAATGCACACATGGAAACACGTGTCTTCCAGTGAAGTTACCAAGCCAGCTCTTACCCGTTAAATAACTGGCTTCACAAGCTGGAATCTGTGCATTAGCATAGATTTTTTGGGTTGGAGATACTCTTTGGCTAACTTAATTGAAGATTATTTAGAATTGTCTTCAATGTATTTGTCTACTGACTGGAAATTTGCTGTTACCCTCTGAGAAACTCAGGCGGGATGTGATTATGGGACAGAACTATTCTGCCTGGAGGTCTCAATCCGTGGCTGAGAGTGAACAGCGCCCAGTCTGCAGCCATCAACAAATGCAAAACATCCTGATGAATGAAAAACCAAGCAAAAAACCCCCACAACGCTGAGCAAAACAAATCAAAGAGCGAGGTCTTCCCCTTGACCTCCATCCCATGCTTGAATCTCTCTGGCTGGGTGGGAACATTACTCCGTTTGAAAGGAAAATATGTCAACGAGGGCTGAAAAGCTTTGCTTTCACAAAAAGGATTCTGTGGCTATTTCCCTCTCACCCAGGTTTTCATTGCACAGCCTGCAAAAGTAGAAGTTTGCAAGGGAAAAAGGCCACTTGTGGCAAGTAGTAGTTTTAGATGGTAAAAGTTTTGGAAGAATTTTTTCAGCCAGCAGTAATCAATGGAGATAAACTCATGGACAACAGCCAATCTGTGCGAGAGAGTAAATTACTTTCCTATTCAGTGTAATGCAATTGGTAATAAGGGCTGTAAATCTCTGTTCCTTAGATCTTTTTTTTCCCAGCTCTGTGGCTGATGTGCAGGACCTGAACCTTATGCCAAACCATGACTTTGCTGTTTGTTCTCTCTTAAGCTGGGAGTCTGAAGTAGCCAGAAACTGTTACAACAGCAGTAAATGACTACACCGAAGGAGAACCAGTATCTTCACGGTACACTCAGGATTTTTTTGAAGGGGGGTAACAGGTCTTTCTGCCCAACCAGATGCTGCAGCCACCCAGGCGCAAGGCAGCATGATCCAGGCAGATGCAGCTGGGAGCTCTGCGATAACTAATGTACACACAGCGATGTGAGCACATACCCAGCCTGGAACGTCTCCAGTAGAAGAAAATTATCCTTGAAACAGAAATAGAAATTCTTATCTTAGCAATGTGAGAATGGTGGCAGAGACACAAAGTGCCTTTCACTGTGGAACCGGATAGGATATGCAATTATCTGAATTGATGGGAGTCCTATACTTTTTAACTTGGTTGCATTTTTCTGGTGCCTTCAGCCTGACAGTGATTCCAGTCACTATGTTACATTTTTACAATTTGTTTTGTCAGTGCTTGGATGTTTTTTTTCTAAAACTTTTGTTTGCCCCAATCTTTTGGACTCTTGTGGCTTTACACTCTCTATTTGTCTGGCTTCCAGTGATTGTGGATCGGATGCAGGCTTGCTGTAATATTTGTCTTTCTTGCCTGTCCAGCTTTTCCTGGTGGATTCTTTCCAGGAACACCCTCTGCTCTTCAGTATTGTTTCTTTGACATATCTTTGCAGCTGGCCTATAGCTAGACTAGCTTTTTTCTTTTTTTTTTTTTTTTTTTCCCCCCCAAGCTGCCTTCTACTGCTTGATTCTACATTTGCTTGTCCCAGCCTGACGATCTGTTGTTGCCTTTGCTCCTTTGTGCTCTGACTCCTGCCCCAGTTCTTCCTCTCTAGGCATGTTGCTGTTATGGGTAGTCATCGAACTGTCTCCCAGAAGTGACCTGGAGAATCAAGGAGAGAAAAAGCATCTCCCTTCCCTTTGTAGAACCCAATCTTTAACTTCCTCATGGAATACAACGAATACAGTGAATTATTACACAATAGTTGTGCATGCCATGCACAATACAGGAATACAGACAGGGAAGGCAAGTCTTTGAAGAATTTAGCTGCTAAAGTCTGACCCATGTTACTTCAGCATATGCAAACTTAATTTTTATAGCTTTATAATATAGGAAGATCTTTAGGAAATCTGGAAAAGGCAGATCTCTGACTCTTGTCAGTCCTTGTTTCAAATTTCATGGTCTGCTGCAGACTTTGGGACTTCTGTGTGAAGTGGCTCTGAGAGTTTAACAGGACACAAAAACATATTTCTGTCTTTGTTCTCAGAAATGATTGAGCCTTTTTTGCCTAAGAGTTGTCTAAAAAGTTTAATCTGGAACATATGGCAAAACTTTGATGCTATTGGTTTAAGTTTTGCCAAAATTAGTTGTAGCTAAATGGAAAAAAATTAAAATGAGAATATTATGAATTTAGAGGTAGCAATACTTGCCAGAGAAATTCTTTTCTGATTACTTTAAAAGTCAGGCATACTTTCACCCAGCACAATGTCTGAGTGCTTCCCCTGGGAGAAAAATCCTGTAGTTGTTTACCTCTCTTGAGATGAAAAAGAAACTGTATGAAGACTCCAATTACAGAAGAAACTTTTCTTTTTCCTGCACTAGTGTCTTGTTTCAGTCATCTTGAAGTCTAGCCACAGGTATACTAACAATGTAAATTACATTTCCATGCTTCATGTGACAGTTTTGCCTTTGGATAGTCACTATACTATTTTCTAAGCAGCTGATGAATTTAAGCAGCCTACTGCATTCACTGAGGTAGGTGAGGTTTCACTAGTGTGGCTGCAAGCAGAATTTGACCAATGAAATGGTGCTTTTCTTCTCTGCAGTATTGCTTGTGTCTGCTGGTGACAGGGTTGCTTGTTTTATCTCAGTGCTTTTATCTGTTCTACTCTTCAGTAAGACCCTTGTTCCAAATGGCTCCGTGCTTCCAGGCGTATTTTAATAATTCCTCACAAAAAGCTGGAGTAAGCAAGATAAATAACACAGTATGATCTATGGCTGCACCTCAAAGGCAGGAAACACAAATTGTGTTTAACCACATAAACATCAAGCTCTCATCTCACTTTACAGACAGGGAGTGGTACGCTTGGTAAAAAACCATCTGATTTATAAACATCTGATTTTTAATATTAAAAAAAGAAGAAATGGGTGTGAAAGTTCACAAAACAGATGGTAATTATTTAAAAGGAACATTATTAAAAAATATAAAGGTACATTCATGTGCATAACAATTTTTCAAAGAAGTCTTAATGTAAAACCAGCCAAATACGTCAGTGGTAAATGTCAGCTCTATTTCTCTTATATTGTATTTTTTGGCTTTCTGTGAAGAAAAACCTCAATAGTTATTCAAGGTCTTTGTTAAAACTGAAGTCTTTGCATGTTATTCAGGGTTATTTGCACTATTTTAGTAGAACTGGCTGATAAAAATATACCTGACCATGCAACTACTTGACAGTTGACTTCTCTTTCTTCTTAGCCCTCCAGTTCTCTCTACTTGCTTCAAAGTCCCTATTCTTCCACCTCCCCAACCTCTCCAAATCCTTACCAAATTCCTGCTTCTATACCTGTCCCCATAACTCCTAGCTCTTCCTCTAAACTTTTCTTGGCAATATAGAGAGTCTATCCATTCAACATATTTCTAAATATTTCTTGAAATAGTTGATAAACCATTCACAGTGTTCACTGTATGTCCAAGGACAGCAAAGAGCTAAGCATCCCCAAATACCGGGCAGTTGGGCGGTGACGCTATAAAATGCCAATGCATAGAGGGAAAGAGGGCAGTTTTTGGGGGATACCGAGTGGAAAAAAGAGCAGAAGCTTGTAATGTTCATAATAGCATTAGCTTCTGCTCTGTGCCTTCTGTTCCAGCTTATGGATAAGAGAGGAGGATTAGGCAACCATGGGGAGAGCAGGGAGATAAGGTTCAATGTGTAGATGCCAGGGAACAAACTCTGGCTGTGATACGGATGCTCCAGGAGATGTGCCAGCTATGTCCAATAGCCCCATAGACCTTTAAGCTCACTGGCTTTTCTAGCACTTTTCTGCTTTCTTGGAGATTTGCAAGAACTATTTCATTCTCAACTGTTCATCACAAATCTATTGCTATGTCTTAAAAAAGTCCTTTAACTTAGGCATTTGCGTACAGCAAGTTTGCATTCTGATAAACTTTTGGTCTCCAAATTACACTTTTCCTTTGGTCCCAAGTACATTATTTGTACCTTTCTCTTCACATCCTGTAATTTTTTCCTTAATCCTTTTAGTCTTACGAAGTGTCCCACTCCTTTGTATTACAGATCACAATCTGAGTCATTGGCTCAAGATACGGGGATGATCAAATGGCTGGTTTTATGTATTTTTAAATAAGAATCATAGTGTAGATATAAAAAGCCCCATTCATTCGCCAGGATTCTTGATCTCTTCACCAATTACTTCACCAGCTGTAAGCTGTGCAGAAAAATCTGTGGTACCCATGGACTCTTGCACACTGATGATTAAGATGGTTTGATGTAATTGAAATTGTCCTAGGCATATCGTTTAAACACAATGAATTTGGATAGTACCCAGAGGGGTTAACACAGTGTGAACATTTCCAACACTTTTTTACACTTTAGTGATCTTACTTGAGACAGACAAATGTTAATCAGTAACCATACAATGTACAGTATTAATAATGTAACTACTAAATATAATCATTGCTGAAGGAAGTACATAAAAATACACTGTATTTGGCTGCAGTTTATGGGAGTGTGTCTCTTGTCTTTGTAATTTTTTCTGTGCTCTTTTTAGGACAAAAAGTTGGTTGTTGTGGTGTTAGAAGTCCCACCCTCTTGTCTTTCCTTCTCCATCTGCAAAATGAAAGGCACAAACTTGCAAAAGGACTTTTCCAGAGGAACAGAAGGGCATTGCGTTTCTAGCAAATTGTGCTTGGTGTGAGAAGAAATCTTTACCTTATATTTTATGCAGTAGCTAAATTATTTCCCTGATCTGTTTCAGATACTAAAGTGCTGCCTATAATGTATGCTACTGGGATCAGACAGCAGGTATTTGCTTCAGGTAGTTATAAACTCTTTCAAAAGACTTTAAAATATCAGTATCAGTTAAAAAGTCTTGATGGGAAGTTAGCTACTGTGGAGATTTTATGGGAATTTTCAATACAGTGCTTTTCTTCAAAGAATTATATCAAATTTTCATTCACCTATGACAGAAGATAGTCAACTGGATGCCTCCAGGAGTAAGACTCTTCTGAAGCCCGTGTGCACAGAAATTATACTGTTACTCCTTGTGTCGCTTTCAGGCCAGTTCTAGTTTTGTCAGACTCATGCATGCATGCCATACCTGCCAAGAATTCTGCTTGAAGTAAAACCATCCTATATTTGGGCTTTTTTCTTCTCCTCCCTTCCCCTGACAAGCCTTTCCTAAATTTCTTCTTATGATTTCCGTCAATCCTACTCTGATCAAGTTAATTTATTCTTTTCTCCCTTGCTTCTGAGGAAAGATTTTAGCTCTTCAACCATCTGAATAATCACTAAGAGAATGAATGCATTATTGTGTGTGTAAATATTTAGATACAACTAGAGTTAGGAACAGACATTGTCTCAGTGGAAGAGGTCTAAAATTTGTGAACTGATTTAATTTAGAGATATTTTAATGCAAAATTTTAAAAGTAAACAGATAGCTAACATAAACTGAATACACCAAACATACTACATCTTTAACTTTTTTCCAGAATATGATGTACATAACAGTTGTGATAATGATTTTTAAAGCAATATTTAACAAATTGCTATTCATTAGCTGTATAAGGAGTATACATATATGAATATATATATATGAATTTATTCCAACAGCTAGGAAATATTTACAATGTTTTACATACAATATTTTACATGAACAATTGTTCCTTTTTTAACTGTGATGTTCTCAGAAAAGGTATGTTTCACTCTGGTCTATCTTCCTGCTGACTTAGCTGCAAGAAAATCATGGTAGAATAACTGATCAATACTAATGCACATTTTAGTGACAACATCAGCAGTAGAAAGAAACTAGAGGTAGTCGCTGATGTTATAAAATGTTGTATTGGATATATTTAGGCGATACTGCAAGTTCATGATAGAGCTTCTGAAGTTTTTTATGGTTTAGTAGCATATTGCTTTTTACAACACTCTTTACCTTGAAGGGACATAAGAAAGAAGATGCTTTAGATTATTCTGTAAAATAGATAAAAGATACACATTGGAACTTTTGGAAATTTGCAAAGAGGTTTTTCTAGAGCACAAAAAAGAAGCAAACACTGTGGGAAATAGCCCTAATGCCGACTGGGAAAATCTTGTTCACTTCTGTAAAGATACTTCAGTCTGTTCTTGTTTTGATCATCTCACACTATGTAGTGACTGAACGCCTGCACCTATACGTCTTAACATATTTACACGCTATTTTTAGAAGTCTAGTAAGGAAGATAATGATGACCAAAAAAAAAAAAAAAAAGATGTCTGTCCCAAAGTGCTTACAGGTCCTTTCTGTAAGAGTTGATTGCCACAGAGGGGTAGCAGAATGCAGCACTGATGTTTTACATATAGACTGCTACACAGTGCATAATTCTGCAAGAAATAGTGGTAAAAATATTTTACTCATTGGTTTAGCATTCCAATGCAACAACATATAAGGTTAGAAACAAAGAAAAACCAGTTTTGTTCCAATCCAGACCCTCTATAATTCTCCAAATTAAATTCAGAGAAACAGTGATACATAAATATAAATGTCAGCTGATTGTATTGAGTTGATACTAGATGATACCAATTTTGTTTAACAGTTTGTTGACCAGTTTTACTACATCAAAAACTTCACTTGGGTTTTGCATTGCAGTTTTTCATTCATTTTAAAGGACTAATATTTTTTTAAAACTAACAAACACAAAACGCTCTCAAATTAATTCCAGCAATCCACATAACATTACTCTCTAAACACTCTTTTTGGTCATCTGGTTTTCATTTGCCTTTAAGAGTTCAGTTTCAAGGGATCCTGTTCCTTGTTAATAGATTGATTAAAGTATGTCCTGCCTATCATACAGTACTGTTGCTGTCTTGAACTCTGTATTATTTACTTTAGCTATCACTTGGGGAAGAGATGATATAAATATCACCAATAGACTTCACGTTACTTTTGTGAATAAACAATATTTTTTGTTGCTTTATTTTCTAAAATCATCATTGACTGTCCTTCACATGCATTCCTGTTTATTGACAGTTAGGATAGGACTTGATGCAAAAGGCTGGTTCAACACTTACTTACAAAATGGTGAATCACCTTTTCTAGGTGCTTGTGTCTTTCATTTGCTGTAGAAGAGCCAAGATAACCAGCCCCAACTGGACATTTGACTTTCAGCCATCTAAAGCTCAGTGAAACATCTCCCAGGCATAGCATATACCTTACATGCTTGTGGCTTTTCAGAATTTTGGTTTCAAAGCCGGCCCATTCTATGCAGTCCTCAAGAATTTGGCTACCAAGAGGATATTTGTTTAAAAGTTTGAGTTCCCCTGCTTGAAAGTGTCCAGCCCAGTGGAAATGAGTATGCCTACGGAGTGCAGGTGAAGTAGGTGAAGGTGAACAGCCCATACAGCTGGTCTCTTGGCCAGGCTGTTTTAGAGTCTTACAGAGATGTTATTCATGGTAGGTAGCAGTGCACACACAACTTAAGTGACATGTAAATTATTTTTTTTC
The DNA here is from genome assembly GCA_035590195.1 of Aviceda cuculoides. Taxonomy (NCBI): domain Eukaryota; kingdom Metazoa; phylum Chordata; class Aves; order Accipitriformes; family Accipitridae; genus Aviceda; species Aviceda cuculoides. The sequence continues at coordinate 2,230,708 of JAVJGG010000054.1, read as the reverse complement.
TTTTTTTTTTCTTTCTGATTTCACCTTTTCTAAGCATTTGTTTTTGACAGTGATATTGATGAGGTGATTTTTATGAGTTTCAGATATTGTGCTACATGATTTTTTTGAGGAGTCTGATTTATGTACAGTATTTGATGAATTTTCTTTCTCTCCAAGGTCCTTGCATCAGAAGGAAAATTGGTGTTTTCAAGCTGATAGAAATCATGATATTTACCTAAAAAAGAGGACATTTTTTAAAGATCATGAAACCAACACTACAGCTAAGCATTAACTTTTATGACAATTGTGGTAAGCAAAATTATTCATGACCATGTTTTTTTCTTTTTATTTCTGGTGAATTTTTTTCACATTATAGCTTAGTTTCATTTTCTGTAGATAGTGCGAAGCATGAAAGGCTATTTCTAACATCGCGAAAAATGTTTCTCAATTTAGTACCTACCAAGAGATTGATTTGGATGTCTCTGCATTTAAATTTTGTTAAAGGGAATGATAACAATGTTTCTGATGCTGAAATTAGTTTCAGAACAATTTTCAAGCACTTTTTAGACGTCTTATTATCATCTCTGTAATTGTGCTTCTCCGTTTCTTGGATGAAATGTCAAGTAAGGTTTTATTATATGCATTTGTTCATGCTGTTAATCTTTGTTTATTATTTTACTTGTTTATTTGATGGCCAGATCATTGAACAAAGAAAAAAGACATGAATTCTGGTCTATTTTACTATGTTTTTATTACTTTATCACACCAATTGCAAAGGGATAAATCTGTTTTATCGTTTTTCAAAAGGTTAATGTGACCATTAATCTCTCTTGAATTTATGCTACACACAATATCTGCTTTATTGCATATCCATTACAGAACCAAAGCTTTGCGAATTTGATCAAAACCAAACAAATTTTTTCCTCTCATCCTCCCCAAACCCCTTGTCTGCCTTCTGTTTTTACTGCCTGTCCGTCTCCCCTTTCTGCCTGGAAACTTTAATGTAGCTCTATTTTGTTATAATCCCTTTAGCATTTTCAGTGATTTTGCTGGAAGGCACAGTAACAGTGTCTAGATGATAGAGTAAATAGATATGCATATTTCTTTCTTTATCAGCCATAGTGTAGTTTAAACTATGCTATCAGTGAAGCTACTCGAGTGGAACCAATTTTTAATCTGTAGCATTGACTGTTGATATTTCTTTAATGGCAGAAACAGGACTTGTAGTTTTCTTTATTAATAACGGAGTCTTGGAGGAAAAAAAGACTTTGCTATGTGGAACTTTGGTAGGTGCCAGGTCCCCCACACCAGAAACCTTCAGAGAAGGCTCTTCAGGGTGTATGGTCCATTTTAATCTATGGGCAGCCAGCTCTGTTTCTGGGATATGAAAAAGGCTGTGAGTCATTCGAGATTATCTATTGCCCATATAAAAAAGCTAAATCTGTAGGTAGTGAGAAGATCTGGAGCCACCCTGTAGCAATATAATGGGTGCTACCTCTAGAATGACTGTTTAATGTAGGAGTGTATTTAGTGTGGCTTAGATATTTTTATGGAAAATCCCTCAGTGAGTGCTTAAGATGTGGAAAGAGACAAAGTCACAAGCAGCAAAAAATCAGTCCCCATGGAGCATCAAAGAAACTGTAGTGAATTTAGAAGGGAGGACACCCTCCACACAGGTGGGTAACTGGTGCAGATATCTGCAAGGCGTAGTGCACAGTGCTGTGTGTTGCCTCACGGATGGGACAGCTTTGGGGCAGAGTGCGGTTTAATCATGGCAGCATGCGGAAGCCCCACGTTTATGAACTCTGCTGGGAGAACTTTACCAGCATGTCTGCTTTTCTATTTGTGTACAGCTGTAATCCTTTGGACCCCAGCTGGCTCATTGTCAAACCAGCACAGATGCTTTCTTATCTTACTTTCCAGCAGTAGCATTATGCTTAAATCATCTACTCTGTAGACATGCCTTGCAACACTGACAGGAAAAAACCTTATCTAGTCTTGCTTAGGTAACCACTGGGAATGGCAAGACAGATGTGTACATTGCTTGTTTTACAGTCCTTTTTCTCCCTGTAAGTATTCTGTTTTAACTGAAGCATAAATACTACTTTGTTTTACTTTGGCCACAAGCTTTTGGAAATAAGATTCATGAATACTTAAATCTGGTCAAATATGTTATCGTCTAGTTCAGGCTTGTTAAAGGAGGGGGAGAATTGCAAAACCTGCAAGAATACTTAGCCCAGGAAGGAGACAATAGCACCATTAGATCTATAACTGACAGATGGTACCAGACAAAAAAATATTGTTCAGGTTTTCCTCTTAGAAAGCTTAGCTGGCAAAGCATGCTGAAGAACCAGAGACAAGGTTAAATACAGTGTCTGCCACTCAGTTTTGGAAGGCACATCAGTGCTTGCTCTGGGTTGTTGGACTTGCTTGTCAGTTTACAAGAAACAGCCTAGAAGTGTAATATGTTTTATTGTAATCTTAATTAAAGATAATTAAAAGATACAGATATTTAAAGTTATCTTCTTAGCAAGAGTCTTGTGTATGATACTGAGCAAAAGATTCAAAACATCAAGCTCCTTTCCAAATTAAGCTTGTTATATTACCTTCATTTCTAAGCAAAAAATAGGAGGGATCATTCCTGTGCTTTTTTGCATTTTATTTCCTTTGCAAGTGTAGTAAGCATAATATGTCGACTTACCCGTAAACACAAAAGGTAAGACATGCTGTCAGCATTTTCACCCTTATTTATTCCCAAGAATGTCACAGGGATTAGAAAACTAAGTAAATGTATGCTATTATGAGTAAGCATTTCACAGCCTGCAAGGAAATACTCATTTTTCTTCAACTGGTTTCTCTTCTTGCTAGTCCTCCACAACGGACTCGCTTATGACTAATTCTTTGTCTTGGCCATCTATTCATTGCCCTCTGTATTTCATTCAAAATTCCAGGGGTGGCTTCAAAAGGCCAGATCCAGAGTTGTTCAAGATTTGCCCTGGAAAATTTAAAAAGAAACAGAAAAGATATCTACCATCCAACATGTTTTATTCTCTGAAGGGGTCACTTTCTGATCCATGATTTATTTTTCTTTCTCTTTCAAACAGAGGAAGTCCTTAAGCCCCAAATATACTTTAGTTTCATTGTGCAATGCAGTAGGTCCAGACGATTTAATGCCTCTGCAAGTCTTCAGCCTAGGCCCCAAGCTACAAGACAAATTGTAACAACAAAGCATTAGGAAACAATGATCAACTTCAGGCAGGATACTTAGCCTTTAAATAACTTCTCATTTTTATACAGAAAAGAGGAAAGAGATTATTTATGGCAATATGAGATCCCAATATAAGAGATTCCTAAAATTTTTCATCACCCTTACTAATCCTATTGGAATTAAATTTAAAAAAAAAAAAAAAAAGGGTGCACTAAGGGCATTTCCTGTTTGGAAGGAATGCAAGCCATGATTTGATGATGCTTGATATCCTGGACTCTCAAGGGTCTTCTTCACAGAAGGAAAACATTTGGATCAATGGCTAAGTAAATTATAGAGTCTTCCAGTTAACTCAAGCCACTCGAAAATGAACACCAAAAGGACAAAGTTTTTGCAGATTGGCTATGGAATGTTAAACATCACGAAAACTGATCAAAAAAATCCTTTCATTCTTAACTTTTAGTATTTTTGGTAGTTTTCCTCACTTTTAATTTCCCCTCTAAATAAAACGCTTTGATGAAGAGGAATGAAAGGACAAACTTGAAGATACTTTGCCTGATGGTATAGCAATCAAGTTATATCTTTTTTAAAGTGACAGCCAGCAGAACGCACTGAAGATCAAACCATATGGCAAATGTGGCATACTATGGTACTAACCATATGGCAAAAATACTTCACAGATGTATTGTGCTGCACTGCAGAGAAAATGGTCAGGGACTGGGTGTTGTAGAAGGAAGGTGAACACTTCTGATCAACTTGTTGGCCAAAAAACCCAATAGTTGGTTTTTTTTTTCATGTGAAAGCATTAGAGGAAATATATGCCCCTTCTTAAGACTAGGCAACTAATTCTGTTACTGATTTTTTTTAAAATTTATTTTTCATTTTTACTCTACTGTGGACATTCTGACCACTTCTAAAATTTGAAACTGATTTTACAATTCAATAATGAAGAATGCTTAAGTTTTTTAGTTGAACAAAGGAAGCTCTCGGTACAGGAAAAGTATTTCCAGCCCAGCTCTACCCATAGTGCTTTTGGATTGCTCCTGGAGATGTTATTTGTATGAAAGCTCCTGTCAGACTCGATAAAATGACTGACAAGGCCAAATTGGCATGCATTAAGGGAAATGACAGGAGAAAAGCTTAATCATGCCTGTACCAATAGATTCAAGCTATTTCGGTGATCACACTGCCATCCTGTGTGTGTCAGTAAGGCTTCACTTTCATCTCTGTAGAAAAAGCTATGAGGCAAAAAGGCAATTGGCCTTGATTACATGCTGAGGAGAGGCCAAAGAGAAAAGTAAAGCTTTCTTGGCACTGATAGGATAACTGGTCATGCTAATATACTCTGCTGTGGCCCACAAAACAAATGGGAAGATAATAGTAAAATGGAGGAGTGAATTCTTTCGCATGAAGAAAGCTTGGAGGTACACACTTTGGCTTTCTCAGTCCCTACTCCTTACCCAGTTCAGTGAGAAAAAATGTCAGTGGAAAGTGTGCATTGGTGTTAGGTGAACAAAAACTATCCGAGTAACCATCAGGTTCCTCTAATATAATGACCATACTATTACTATAACTGATATTAAATATAAACTACTAATTAAGGAAAAGTTAATCCAGCCCTTTTTCATATTTCCAGGTGGCTCCATTGAATGTTCACCATGAAGAATTTGAGTTTCTCCATAGCCGCAGCCTATGCTGGAGGCAGCAGAAACTTACCACAGAGAATTTTTGAGTGGCACAGCCAGCAAGCCTTTAACTTCTTGGGGGAGTATTGGAAATACAGGAGTCTGGGTTGCAGATAAAACTCCTGAGTGTCTCCCTCTGTCATATTGACTTGTTAAAATCCTAATGTGCAGGATAGCCAAGACAGCAGCATTATCCTGAGAAGCTGAAGGCTGTCAACCCCATTATGACATGGCTTTGGAACCAGATTTTATTCTACTGACTACAACTGGCCACCCTATGAGTATAGGTGGATGTGTTCTAGGGCTAAGTTATCTCCTTGAATATTGTTTCCCAATTTTCCTTAGATATTGCTTAAGATTGTTGTTAGAGAAAAATCATCTCCACAGGACCTCTGCTTTCTGCCAACCGTTTGCTAAAGCCATGGGAGAGGTGAAAATCCTAAAGAACTATTAATTCTCTGGGCTTGAAAGAGAAAAGGATGCTGCTGTGTCACACAGGAGTTTATCTGAAGTTCTTAAGCTTAGTTTCAGTCCTCCAGATGGGATGTGCTCAGACATGCTAGTGAGAGACAGAATGATAGACAGGATTTCTTTGCTTTTCTCAGTTTTGGTTTTTATGTCTCATTACTTCAGAAAAAGGGAGTGATTGGGTTAAGTAGAACTTTCTGGTAGGAGGAGAGCAGCTAAGCATGCCTGTGAAGGGAAGTTTAGTCGCTGGAGTTTGGGGCAAGCAGGAGAGTAAGTGATCACAGGTAGGAGCCAGGAGCTAGCAAGGCTGGGAGGCTACTGGGAGCAGGGTATGCATGGCCCTTCAGGCTCCTCGCTGGCAAAGACACATCCTAGAGACCAGGAGGGGTTTTGGCATCAAGTATCCTGACACTGAGGCAAGGCCTCCTCTCCAAGAAGTGGGTGAAAAGAGATTTGCTTTATATATATATATATTTTTTTTTTTTAAAAATTATTATTATACCTACTGTTTCCTTTTAAAAAAACCCCTTTGCTCTCTACCAGGAAAATATCTGAGCAGACCTGCTTCAAAGCTCTGGGGTCCTTTTGCAACCAGGGATATAAAAAACTGGGAACACAAACCAGATATTACACTTTCACAGCTTTATCAACACTGGGCTTTTTTCTTTCATTTATACAGCTTTGTCTACATAGGTATAAATCTAGCAAGAACAGTATTTCTGCCATCATGTTGTGCAGATGTTCTTGCAATGGTGTTTAGCTGGATGGCACTGAAAGCTCCAGTCACCACAGATACCTCCTCCTTGGTGAGAAATACAAGAGTTAAGATTATGGCCAGCCGATAAAAATATTGTATGTCTCCCTCTGTAATTCTCTCTTTGTAATATCCTAATGCACAGCAACATGGCTGTGATAGTAGGTAATTACAGAGATTGCATTTATTTTAAGATGTGAGTCAGGATATTATGACACAGTACCGTAATCACACAGGCCATAAAAGGATTTGTCTCTTCCTCTAAACCACAGGAGGAATATTGGTGGGTTCTGCCTCTTGCTCCTTTCAGTCTATTCTTGTATTTCCTACCAGTTTTGTCTGTTTGCACATTTCTTCCCTTTTGGCCCTGATCTAAATGTGATTCCCATTCTTTTAATTCTTAATTCCTTAGCTTACACCTACAGTAAAAAGCACTTCATGCATTCAGAGGCATGATCCCTCTTTTTTTATGTTATGTCATCACTTCTTTTTATTTAGCACATTTTCAGGTTCTCTTCCTATTTTATCAACAAATTCTCCTCTTACTAGCTACTGTGGGACTTTGTCACAGTTTGGTTCCTCAGCATGTTGCTTTGATTTTTTTTAGACTTTCACTTATATTTATTCTTTTCCCTTATTTTTTACCTCATGACATTCATTAAGCTGACTCCCCCCTATGGCATGGCAATGTCTTCATCTCTTACTGTAAAACTGCAGAATGCTTCTGCTTGATGGTGGCTATTGCAGCCTTTCTCTCTTTTATACATTCTTTGTTCTGTCCTACCCTAACTAATGCTCCTCATTTTCCATTCTCAGACCAGTCACCATGCCTATTTGCTGCTCATTCTTAATAGTATTAAGATCCTCAGGGGATTTCTTAAGCCTGTTTAGTGCCATGGAAATGTCTGATGTGTTTGTGGATCACAATGCTACCCTTCAAAAAGGGTCCAGAGGTGCTATTAAAAACATATTTGCCAGATATTATAAAAAAAGCTAGATGGAATTATAAAAACTTAATTTATCTAAGATATAGCAAAAAAAACCCCACCCTGCAAATTCTTTTCATGTGACACAAAAATATGTGATGCTCTTTAATAGCGTGAACTCAGGTTTTATTGAGACAGAACCAGCTATCAGAGATGACAGTCCCTAAAATATCTATGTATTAAACAGTAGCATGCATGACTTGGTTATTGCTGACAACCTGAAGCAGGCTTACACAAAGACAAGGCTTTACAATTAATGCTCAGTAGCACTAGGCTATTAAAGGTCTTAGTTCATGTTTCCTATATGATGAGGATTTTCAACAGAACTTGGGAATTTCAGATCACACGTCCCACCAAAATTCAAGACCAAAGGGATTTGTCTGAGTTAGATTCTGCCACTTTGACACCTACCAAAATCCCAATCCCATAGAGTCAGTGTGGGTGTTAACGAGGATTTAAATGAAGTTCAGGTTTCACTCATGGGCCTTTTGCTTCCATTAACCTTAATCTGCTGTGAATCAGAGCTATTGAACAATGGCAATGAGAAATCAATTACTTATTATAAAAAGGTATTGTGCGTGAGAGGGACAGGGGCAGATCTTACCCTTTGATTTTGTGCATTACTACATCTCTGAGGTTTATTTTTCACTTATAAAACCACAGGTGGACTAACTGCTGTGGATTCACAAAAACACAAACCAGGCTCGGATAAGAGACACTTCAAAATGTTAGGTAGCCAAACCTACCTAACACATATCATGTTTAATGAATTAGCTAATAATATAACTTAGTAGGTGGTAAATGAACTAATAAAATATGTAATATAGTTCTATGCTGGAGTCCAAAACAAATGTTAAAATAACATTTACCGTTATGTTTGTAGTAATTTGTATAAGCTGCCTGGCAGGAGGTGAGTGTGCTGCACTATTACAAAAATAATAACGGGAACAATCTCATTATTTGTATCTGGGACGAAAAGAGGTCTGTGAATTTATCCCACAAAATGTGCTTTATGAAGAACCAACTAAGGACAGAGGTCAGCATTGGATATTAAAATCTAAAGCCCAAGAACTAAAGACAACATTACCAGTGAATCAACCGGGACTGGAGTAATTGATCATATCAGCCAAAAAATAAAGTAAAATAAAAGTGCGCCATTGTATGCTCTGGAAAAGTCATAAAATGACTTACATACTGTTGATTTGAGTAGTTTTTGCTGATTCCACAGAAGTATAAAACAAATGAGAATTGAAAGCAAATCCTAACTGAGAAACCTAATGCAGAGAGCTATATCCCCTGACTGTAAATTCTACAGGAATTGCTTTGAAATATATATATATATATATACATATATAAAATTGTGTAGTGAAATGATCACACTGGGCTTCACTCTGCACCACTGACTTTAATGGGATTTTCCTGAGCAGCAAATGCAGAATTCAGCTCCAGTTAGTGGCAGTGCCACTTGACTCCAATCACATAGCTAGTCAGACAGACCTGAGACTAGAAACCGTGTATTGAACTGTATCACGTACCTAAAAGGGGGAAAAGTGCTCACAAAACTTTTTTTATGACATAATAACTGGAAATATGCTCAATTCTTTTGAACAAAGGGTCAGTTAAGTTATTATTTAATTGAACCTGCCTTGACTATTAATGCTTGGGGATACCCGCTCAGGAAGACATGTATACCAATGTTTAAATCCAGTCCCATTCAAAGCAGCATTTAAGCATGCACTAACCTTTGGATTTAGTAACTCTACCTGTGTCAATGCTGTCTTCTTCTCCCTTTATCCTACAGACTAATTCAGGCAGGGTTTTTTGAGGATGAAGGTGTAAAATGTAGAATAACATCTTGAAAACAAGTCAGCAATGCTCTTTTCAGGTGGAGGAATGCTAACCTCAGCTGCATTGTATTAGCAAGACAGTAGCCAGTAGGTCAAGTGCCATGAATATTCCCTTCTGCTTGGTTTTCTTTAGGTAGCACCCAGCATATCTTGGTCCCTTTTGGGCTACTTGGTTCTAGACAGGTGTTTGCTTAGCCTGGGGGGGAAAGAGTCTAAAAGAATAGCTAATTGCTGTTCTCCACTGCTTAGGAACTAAGGAAGAGCTGGGACTAGGCTTTTCAGAGGACTGCAATGAAATAAAGAGATCACAGTCACAAGATGCAGCAAGAAAAAGTTGTAGTTCTACATAAGAAAAATATTTTTCATTAAGAGAGTGGTGAAGTACTGACCAAGGTGACCCAGAAAGGTACTGAAATCTCTTTTTTTTTAAGATATTCAGAATTTCACAGCACAGAGCTATTTTGAAGTATGAAAATAGATTTTTTAAATAAAATGGCTAGTATTTCTTGTGAAATTAGGTTAGTGCGTTCTTCTCTAAGTCTTTTAAATGTGTAAAAGAGACATAGACTTGTATACTCTTACTATTTGGAAGTTATACTTAGATATGCTACTGTAGATTTTTGTGTTTCAGCTCTTCCTGTTATTGCAATGCTTCAGTAGTTTAGAGAATGCTAGTGGGTTTCTGGAGTCCCTTATGTGTGTATATATATATGGCTAAAGCAATGTCAGAGAAGGTATAATTAAATATCATAAACCACCAGAATTTATGCAGACCCCAAAATGCAGATTTTCGTAATTTACATGCCACTTTAATTCTCAATTTATTTTATGTTCTGTTGAAGAATAAATATTGACTACTGAGATTTTTCTGTAATTGCAAGTCACAAAGACACAAAAAATGAGAAGCCATCTAATAAAGAGTGTCTCCTCAGAAACTGGACCATTTGGGAGTATTTGAATTTTGGAATATTGGAATTACTTTTAGCTGAAAATCTCCTTGGTGCAGAACAATGTAAAGGCATTCTACTGAGGAACAAGAAAACATAATGGTATTGAGATCTTAATTAGAGTTGTAAATGTTGTTACAAAAAGAACTTGCTTCTATTCCTTTCACAGCTAAAGACCTCTGATTCATAGAAAAGTATTTTCAATAAAAGAACATGGTAACACCATTGATTAACTTTTATTTGACTCATATTTTCTCTCAGTATAATAAATCTTGGTTCTTCTTTATGGCTAAGATGACAAGAGCCTTTTAAGATGTGTTGTAAATGCTGTGTATCTTTATATAACCTTCATGTAATAATTTCTTAATACTCTTGTGGAGGAATAATTACATGATTTATGAAAAATATATTGAGGTCATTTGATAATACAACCGGTTATTAGTATAAGAATATTGATACCAACTGGAGAAAGTAATTACCTGGCAATGCTTAAGCAAATTTCTTCCAAGCACAACAAACCCAGAGCACTCTTTCCGGAGGATGCTAGCACTGTTCCAGAAGTTGAGAGGATTTGTATAAGAATCCAATAGTTTCTTTCTGGAAATAAAAGAAAAATAAGCGCTTGTTAAATCCAAATAAAATGTAAAAGCTTGCACGGAATATGAAATGAGTAAAAGAAAAAAAAATACAGCTACTATTTAAAAGGCACCTGGAATTTTGAGAAAAAAAGTTTAAATCACTCAAAAAGACTAATTTTAAAACATCTAGATAAAGCTGATGTGGATTACTGAAGTTGTAGTATAATACAGAAACCAATTCCTGTGAAATACCAAGTTGTTCAATGATCATGTGTGCTCAGAGGGGAGGCATAAGCTAAGATTTGGTGAAAAGAAAGGAATAGGGCAATTTAATTTGGATTCAGGACTCTTGCTGTTCAATGATTTGCATGTTTCAAGGCAATTTCTTATATGCCTTTTCTACGTAACTTAACTGTTGTCTTTGGTTTTTTAGGAATTATTTTAGGAATTATTTATAGGTTACAGCCCCTAGTCCTGTTATAAGATATTCAGGATATTTAGTCTGCATTAGGCAGAGTTAACCAACATAAATAATGTTTACCTATTTATTTCTTGCTTTAACTATCTTTAGTGATCATTTATATGGGAGGCAAGATAGTCAGGTGTGTTGTCCCCTCAGGCCAGGCACCCCTGTGTTCTTAGAAGTCTTTTAATCCAAGGTATGAGAGAGCCCTGCAATTTTGTTTTCTGTTACCTCTTTTGTTTAAATTTTCTCTTTTTAATATAATAATAGTAATAGTGATAATGTTGATCATTATGATTATTTTACTTGTTTCAATGATGGTAGCCCCAGGGCTGGGCAAAGGTAATAAAAATAGTGGAGTTACCATTTGGTAATTGCTTCCACAGAGACAGTAAAGAAAAGTTTAACCCCACCTTTTCTCAAAACTGTAAGTAGCTTTTTTTAAGATAAAATTATTTGACACTCAACAACTGACATATAGTAAGCACAATCGCTATAATCAGTGACAGGGAAGTTCATGGAAGAGAAAAAAAAAACCTTGCCAGGGATTTATTCATTAAAAAAAACCCCAGAACCCTTTGCCTTAGTTGGATGGACAGAATAGCTATTAAGTGAGGAGGAAGTCTATGCCAATAGAATTGGAATGATGAAAGGTAATTTCTGACAAGGAAAAAGAAATTGTTCTTTGTTGTTTCAGTCTATTAAAATCACACTGGAAAAAGCATTTTGGACTATTCTGTAGGAAATACTTCTGTACTAGTGGAACATGAATGGCAGAAAATAGGCAAAAGGACATAAAAGGTCTTATGAGTTTCTAATTAGACGAAATTAAAGTTGGAAGGAGATTTTATTTTTTTTTTTTTTTTCAGCTACGGTAAAGATTTAGACTTGTGGTGAATGAACTAAAATGTAACCTTTAATGACAAGGAAAGATAGTGGTATAAAAAAAATTACCTTCTACTTACTGACATAGCTAGATCAATGTTTGATTAGTTCACAGATGGTAATTGAATTAAAGCTTGGAAATGCAATGTATAGAGTATTGATTTTTCCTCTTGACTAATCAAGAAGCAACAATTTAGATGCTGAGTGAGGAAAAAAAAGGTTGCCAGAAAATATAATTGCTATTAAAACACACATCGTAAGACAATGACAAAATCAATAGAAGACTGATACCATGCAAGTCTGGGTACTTCTAATTAGTCAAAATTATACAGTCTAAATTCTGTATTGGCTTTACACCACATATAACCTCATTGATTTCAGCATGAAATTCGGTCCAGTACCTACAGAACACTCTGCTCCTTTTTGTTTTCCTTTCTCACCATGGGTCTTCCCCTGCTGAAATCAATAGCAGAACTCACATTAAATCCCAATAATGCATGACGATGGAATTTTTCTACTCAAGGAGACATTTGTATGAAAAATGGGAAAAATCTTTCCTCCATTGATAATAACAACAGCTATATTGATGAGGCTATTGCTTTGCCACATTAGTTGCCTGTTTTTAATCCAATTTAAAAAAATGGCAGTTATGTACAGAGGCTTATGATAAGGAAGGGGTCTTGAACAAAGAATCCAGGAAAGCATATCTGTGTATTCTTAACTTCAGCTATGTGAGTAAAGTCAATAGAAGTCAATTGATGGTTCATTCAAGTGTAAAGCTAAGGATGCGTATAAAGAATTTTGCTTGGTCAGTTAAAGCATACACAATACGTAACTACACAAATATTTTCTACAAATATCCTTCTAAAGCTTTATCTTTTTCTCCAAGTGACTGTGGATTTGTAAAGATGCATACATTTTGGAGGAGCAGCCTATCATCCCTGCTTTTCTGAACTCATAGCTGTTTGAACAAATATATTGTATTTTAATTTTTTTTTTTTTTTTTTTTTTACTGTCCCACAGATCTCTGGTTACAATGTGTTGAGAGTCAGGTAATAGTTGCAATGTGGTTTTGTGGTCCCCAGCTGCCTTTCAAAACCTATCCAATACCACAACTTTGTATTGCTCCCTACATTGCTGTTTGTGCTAGCCTGTGCAATTGTTGAGCTTTGTAGTTGAGTGACATTTAGAGATGAATGCTTTTAATGTTTCCACATAGTGTAGTTCACTTTCCTATTGGAACTTTAAAGATACTCCTTTATTATGCCTTAACATATAGTCATTACCAAAAAGGGCTGCATTTAAACAAAAGTACTTTCAAAATCCAAAGCTTCAGATGTAATTTGCTGAGGCCTCAGTGATTGAATGAAAATATGCCTGCCTGTCTATTATGCCAGATTAGAGATATGATGTCTATGTCCCATTAGAGATATGATAGCTATTTTCAATCTCAGTGATTAATATACTGTGACACCTATAGATGGATGGGAATTGAAGCTGATTCTCTGTTAGAGGATATGGTAATTTAGGATATGCATCTATCTAGCTAGCTGTACACATATACATACAACTTTGACTATATGCAAATGTAAATGGAGTTCTATCAATTTGGCAAACTTTTATGATGACATAGATATATTTAAAATCTATCTTGGCTTTTAGCATAATAATTTTCCTCTAGAGAATATCCTGCTTCCTCTCACTAACATTCTGAGTAACATCCACGTTACGTACCTCCTGCCTTACCCTTAAATGGAACCATTGTGTGCTGGAAGCTTCCAGTTCCTGAATGAGGACTTACAAGTTGGAAGGCAAATATTTTTTTTCCCTTGTAAGAAGAAATTAACATTTCTATCATGGTTGTACAAAATGAGAGATGTGGACTCTGGCTACTTTAAGAAAATGAGTTCTTTGGGGGGATAAAGCAAAATGTTAGTCAATTATATGAATCAACACAGAAATTCAGTGAGCTCAACCTGCAGATCTTCTGCAAGCAGATGATTTCACATACCCAGCCTGGTGGCAGAAAGTATGGTGGTTAACAGAAAACAGTATCTTCTTAGATAAGAGATTCAAAGAGGATAAGTGAGTGACTGGTGGAAGTAGAATACAGAGTTCAAAAGTGAGAGGTAGAGGCAGCTCAGTGAATGCATCCCTGTCTCTTTGAAGAGAATCCTGCAGAGGGGAGAAGGTAACATATGCGCTGGATGTGGGAATTTAGGAGTGAGTTGCTTTGGGAAAAAATTATGCAGAGAGCAGGGATTGGTTCAGCTGGTGAAATTCCTCTTTGGACTGGGCTTGGGCAAACTTATATTTGTGAGACTAATGGCTACTCTTTCCTGTTAGGTGAGGTTCAGCAGTTTTCTGGCTAAAAGTCCTCACTGTCTTTCCTGTAAGTGCTCTGACCTCCAGGCGAGGGAGAAAGGTTTGGGTTTTGTGAGGTACTTAGAGGAGGAAGGCAGTCTTTACAATATTTTGATTTCTCTTCCTTACTACTAATACTTATGGAAGTTCTGACATGTTTGTAATGTAAGAGCTTATTGACTGAATTAAGAAATAACATTCACTTTTCAGTTGTTCATAACAAAATCCTGCTATTTTCCTCGCTTGTTACTCATTTTGTTAAGAAAGGTTAAGATATTAAAACATTAGAGTAAAAATATGTCAAAGGCCAGTTACATGTCAAAAGTAGTTATTTTATGCTCACAAACAGTTCTGTCATGAAAATGATTTGTTGAGAATATTTGGTGAATATATACATTGAAAAAAGGAACAGCTTTCAGCAAAATCATTATTCTAAACTAATTTTTATACAATATATTACACACATTTTTTTAATATACTGTAGAATGTTGTACTGTGTGTATGCATACAAGTATATACAAATACATGTGTAAATAACTGGGCAGTTATGTTGAAGACCAATTTGAGGTGATAGGCAACAACCATAAAGCAAAACTGCGTAACTCTAATATCTGAATAGTTTTCCGTGCCCAGTTGCTTCTAGAAATCTGCCGTGATATCATACAAAGTGTAGCCATCTTGATTACTCCAAATCTGCACTGAACTACTTCACCATGAAATCTGGATCTCTACCTGGAAAGACTGGGGAATGTAATGTTTGTGTGCATTGTCTGTACAGAGTACAGGATTAGGCATCTGAGCTTACTTGAATGGAAGCTGCCAAGTGCTCATCACTCTTGATATTAAGTCTCTTGCCTTTTGATCTAAATGCAGATTCAGAAACCTAATTGTTGTCCCCCATCTTTAAAGGTTGTCCTGCCTACGGGTTGATTTGGGATCCTGTCTCTTAGTGATAATTAGTGTATTTAGTGTTGTGAATGAAGCTTCATTAACTAAAATAAGTTTATATTTTGATTTATATTGTGCACTTTTAGCTTCATCCCAGTATTTCATTTATATTTCTCAGTTTAGCCACTTAATAGGCTACAGGGTTTAAGAATTTGTCTATAATAGTTCCCAAATCTCTTTTTAGGTCAATGCCCTGATGTTCATTTTCCATTTAGCAGCTATACACTCTCTTTTTTTTAATCCAAACTCATTATTCTACATTTATCTGCATTTGTCATCCACCAGCCAGGTGCATATATTATTTACATCACTATGTATTGCATTGCTTTTCTTCATTTGCTGTTCTTCACAAACACAGCTGATAGAGTAGTAAGAAATAATCCACAAACTCACCAAATCACTATCTTTCTTTTCACTGCTTTCAAGAAAAGAAATATTGAGTTTGGTTCAGTACAATTTATATGGTTATTTATGACAGTTTGGGCGGATATTGGCAAATCACAAAATATTAATTAATTACTGTATGTTCATGAATTATCAACGATAAATCATTGCTCACCAGATATCTGTAGAGAATACATTGTCCTGTCTGACATTTGCTGTTCTTTAATTGCATTTTCGTTCCTAAAATGATTGTCATCCCATCACAGAGAAGAAATTGGCACGATGTGACTGAGGCAAGTAAGCAGACACCTCAAGTATCAATAACCCTATTTCACATAACTCCTTTGGTGCACTTACTTATCTGATGGTGAATGGGTTTCTCTCATTAGCACAACTGTATTCCCATGCATTTCCATATACTCTGCTTCTCAGATGCATGAACAGAAATGTGTGAATATTCTGAATGGCTACACATGTGGAAGTTTATTTCTTGTACTAGATGCCTGCTAATACATCACCTCATCATTCAGTTTTTACTCAGTTTCCAACTATATAATTCAATTGAATCATATTTTACTGCTTGACAAGGTATAGAACTCTCTTTATAAATCAGATAACCCCTTCAGATATCTGCTGGAAGCACAATCTGCCCTATATAAAGCTTTTTGTGTTTGGTTTTCTATTGTTGTGGGTTTTTTTTTTTTTTTTTATC